>OV651818.1:11900702-12143966 GCA_927349885.1 Psylliodes chrysocephalus | reverse complement strand
CTTAGAATGTATAAATTACAAAAGATTATATAGCAGTGTCCAGATATTCAACAAATCATTCCGAATATACAGGCTAGAAGCAGCTTCAATGGTATCCTCATTAAATTTTCATTTCACTAAAACAAAAATATAATAGTTATAACTACCAGAAACTTAATTATTTAAATAAAATTTGAGCCAAAAAATAGAGTTAGCAATGACCGAGAAAGACAGAAATTGTTTTATA
Source organism: Psylliodes chrysocephalus (assembly GCA_927349885.1). NCBI lineage: Eukaryota > Metazoa > Arthropoda > Insecta > Coleoptera > Chrysomelidae > Psylliodes > Psylliodes chrysocephalus. The sequence continues at coordinate 12,143,740 of OV651818.1, read as the reverse complement.
TCATTAAGCTGTCACAAAAGTGATATATTTGATGGTTCACAACTTATTATTATATGCTAAACAAGATAAATAAAATCAATCTGTCAAGAGAAATCAATGAAAAAATTTAATATGCTCCTGGCTAGAGTACTAGATGCTCCTAGCTAACACAAAATTTAGTATTTCTTCATAGGTCAAAAACCTAATATTTTAATAATAATTTTATGATGGTAATTTTTAAAATGAGTGAATTTTAAACCAGGTTAACCTGACTTTTTTATAATTAATGAAATGAAGAAATGTTATTATTTTTCCAAGGTATATATTGATAAGAGGAAAAATTATTTTACTCCCAAGCTCTTTTGATGGTAAAGGTGAGATTTTTAATAATTGTGAAAAATAATTATTGATATTTGAAGAAAAAAATGTTGTTCGAAATAAAAGAAATGTACTTATAACATTGTCACAAAAGTATGAATTTTACTCATAATAAAAAATAAGTTTTGCTAGACAAAGCAGTACTTACCTACCAATAGGTTATTCATCAATAACGAATTAATCATCATCACTTGAAAATATTCTTGTTAATGGCTTTCTTTTACGAGGAAGAGGTTATAACTCATCATCACTTGTTATATCCTATGTTATAAGAACCTTTGTTGCTTTTTGGCTAGCTATTTGGTAGTTCTCTAAAACAAATTAATAATTTTATACACTATACTTTTTTAAATAAATAAAACGGCTCACAGAGATGGTTTACGAAAAACTATAATTATGATAGATCTCAGTAACCAACAAAAATTCAAAAAATATAATATCAAGGTATATAATGCAAAATAATTTCATAAAACAATGTAATTAAAACCACAGTACATAAAGGGAAAGGTTTTAGTAATAATACATAGACCAGTGTTTTAATTGTCTAAAGGTGAGTTTAGTCAGCCTGATTTAGTTTCAACATAAAAGTTATCAATTTATTTCAATGTACTTGTTTATACAGAATAACATAGGCATCAACATTAACATAGTAAAGATAAATAAAAATCAACTTAATGCTTAAATCTTAGGAATGTGTATGTTTAAATTATCTTTATGAACGGTTTTGTTTTAAAATCCTTAAATTTTTGTTTATATTAATGTCTACGTTAATAGTTAAAACAAAATTAGGCTAGCTACTGGCACCTTTACAACATAAAAACTCACCTTCGTTAAAATATGTTCTATAAATAGGAAAGAGTCCAATTTTCTCCTTTTTTTAAGCTCTTGTTAAAAGATTCTTGTTGTTTATAAGAACCTCATGTCCCAGGATGTCGGCGTATTGAAATCCTATAAACATACTAATAATAAACAATAATATCGCACAAAACTACTTACATTCAAAACACATACAATAAAAGAATGTTGCAAACACAAGTTACAAAAATAACACAAAATGGCGTGAACCGCTAACCTTGGACAATGACATGACAGCTGACATTTCTAAACAGTGTTGACATAAAATTTCATTTAAATATGAAAATTCCCAAAAATCCCTAGATTTAAAATGAGAATCATAAATTTATTATAAACACTGAAGATACTTTTATTAATAAATAGAATGTAAAACAATAAAGGTATAGAATCGACGTGTACACGTGCGCAGTTTAACGCCTCATTTCAGAACGTGACAAACTAGTCCCTAAATAACGTCATAGTACGTCTTATTTTGGTGTCACAATGACCGCTAATATAACGATGTTGTATAAATTACCTTCTATTTATTTAATAATGAATAACAAAAACTCGAAGTGTATTAATGACATAAATAGGTTTATTTTGTGTGTTTAACGTGTCAAATTGGTCCGAAAATGACGTCATTATTACGTTACTTTTGCGTCAAAAAATCACATCGACGTATTTGACCAAAATTCAACGTGATTATGACGTGAAACGACGTCCGGTGCTAGCTGGGCTAGAACAAAAAACAAAATAAATACAGTAATAGTTTGGAAATAAACAAAATAACCTTAAAAATAATAGTAAGTTTTTACCTGAGACGTTTTTCGTTGAATTGACACACATACTTCCGATTTATTAAAGTCGCAGTTTTATTTAAACTTAATTTGTAATAAATACAATACACAATATTGATTTTTAGTATTTGACAGCTTGATTGAAAAGTTGGAAACGTTGAGAAGATAGAATATGGAGTAGGTAGAGACGACATAAACACTATTTTGTGATATGACAAAAGGAGGCACTTTGAGTCCTATTTTGATTATGTTTAAGATAATAATTTTATATTTGAAGATTAACGGAATGATAATGTTTTTATATCATTTAAATCACGGTATTTAAAAAAAATGGCATTTATTATCACCAAAACTAGCTCGAGTTTGACATATGTCGTAAAAGAGTAATGTAAAAGTGCAGACACTTTTAGTACCGTTATTGCATGTCTATATCTATGATTTGAAAGATTCGTATGTCCCGCCCTACTTTGTGACGTCACTGTGTGCGTTGCGCAAAATAATGTGATTTTAGTGAATTTAAGCAGGTCCATTGTTCGTTTCACAGATCTGTTAACGAGTTGACATCTCTTTTTAGCTAGAGGCTTTCTAAAATGCATCTCATTCCCGCGGGCTCACTCATAAAGTACCAAAAGAAAAAGAGATTAACAACAGAAGAAATAATGGCATTATGTTTGTTCTGTTGGCATTCCGAGGACGATGTCCTTTCAAGATGTACATACCGAACAAACCGGCAAAATATGGAATAAAAATTGTTATGGTTTGCGATTCCTCAACCAAGTATATGTTAGATGCTTGCCCTTATTTGGAAAAAAAAAACAAAGACCAATGACTTGCCTCTAGCTGATTTTTATGTCAAAGAGTTAACGAAATCAATTCATGGCACAAATCGCAACGTTACCATGGACAATTGGTTCACATCGGTTCCTCTTGCTGATCAGTTGCTACAAGATCCCTACAAGTTAACCATAATAGGAACTAAACGCAAAAATAAAAGAGAGATACTCAAAGAGTTCTTAGATAGAAAACATCGGAAACCAAATACGTCAATGTTTTGTTTTGATCAAAAAAAGACATTATTATCCTACATGCCAAAAAAAAAACAAATTAGTTTTGTTACTTTCAACATTGCATGAGGGGGCAGATATAAATGAAGAAACCGGGAAGGCAGCAATAATTCATAACTATAACGAGACCAAAGCAGGTGTGGAAACATTCGACCAAATGTGTTCGAATATGAGTTCGAGCAGGAAAACACGCATATGGCCTCTAAGTATGTTCTATGGTATGATAAATATCGCCAGCATAAACTCTTACGTTATTTACACATTTAATACAATAAAAAAGGGTCAAAAACCTGTTTCAAGGTACCAATATATGATTGATTTAAGCCTTTGCCTTGTCAAACCCTGGATGATTCATAGATATAATATCCCAAATTTACGTCGAAACATTCGTCAAGATATAGGTGAAATCCTTGGTATATTGAATGAAAACCTTATCAATATACCTCAAGAAAGGAAAAGAAAGACTTGCTTCTACTGTCCAAGCAAGAAAAGGCGCATGGCCACCAATTATTGTAAGAAGTGCAAAAATCCGATTTGCGGAGAACACCGAGGAGACATTTGTACCGTCCCAGACAGCACACCAAATCCTTTGGATATCTACTGAACATCCGAATATCCACTGAATGTCCAGTCCATGGTGGATATCTATTTTATATCCATGAGATGTAATTTATAGACATGCAAATGTCCATAAATAATAGTAATTATATAGCAAATTATTAAAAAATTACGCCATTGCGCTCGCCATTGTGGCTAATAGTACCGTTCAGATATTTAAAATTAATTTTTTAAGGTGTATTCAATATCCCATGGACATCCACTAAATAATCAAAGTCTAGGCGCGAACGCAAACCACCGTGGATATCCACTAGATGTAATTTTTTATTTTGCTTACTAAGTATAGATGGCGATACCACTTTCGCATCTACTCATGCTTAACCCGCCGTAATTGAGTTCGATCGAAAGTTGTTTCTCAATCAGACTCCATTAGAGACTGGAGTCGAGAATTTCCATTTATTGCTGAAGAGTCCTAATAAGGATGACTTTCTCATTAGTGGGCAAAATCAAAGGCAGAGTGTTGAAAATATTTTATCTCTGCTATTTTCTTTCGACGTTATTCAATAAACATTGGTTACTTTTATGAACATCTACTAAAGATACCCATAAAATATTTTGCTGAATATCCGAATTCTTCTATATCCTGAGATATAGACGGACATTTGGTTGGATATCCATATTGGATATCCACAAAATATATTCTGTGGATATCTCTGGGATTTCTCGTATTGTGTGGAAGATACCCATTAGATATTTTGCTGGATAATCCATAGGATATCTTCTATATTCTGGATATAGACGGACATTTGGATATCCATATTAGATCCACGGAATATTTCTGATATCCTGTGGATATATTGGATATCCACAAAAGATATTCTGTGGATATCTTTGGGATTTGGTGTGTTGTCTGGGGTATGTTCTGAAAAATAAAAAAATATTCGTTTCTTTATTTTAAATAAGTTACCATTCCTTGTATATTTTCTAAAAATAAAATTTTATAACAAAAAAAGGTTTTTATAACAAAAAAAAAAGTTTTCTTTTTTATTGAGTAGTAAAATTTACGATAGTCCCGTAAAAACGTTTGAAAAAACGGTCCCGTATTCTAGGGTTAATATTTATCTATGATGTATATTTATTTTATTATTTATTATTATGTATTTGTGAACATTAAAGAGCAATAACTTATAAAACCACTTTCAATGCATTATTTCTTAAACGTTACAAAACGTTTCTATTTTATTTAATAAAAGTAAAACTTACAGCTTCTTTAAAAATATTTGTATCTTCTAAATAGCCTTTTACTTGAATTTTTTTCTTCCGCTTTGAAATTTTTCCCACCTCTTAGTTACAATAATAATTGTGATGACATCTCCGAGCAATTATCACTAGAGGGAGTCTTCCCCCCTTCCCCGCGCTAAATTTTGTTAGCAACATCTACTCTCCCCGAGGGGGAAAATACCTTTTCTGTAATTGGCTTATTTAATCAGCGTTGTCAATTTCTTATTTGTATTTTACGGAAAATATTATTATTTATAAAGTTGTAAGGGTTGTAAATGTACATTTAAGATTTATTATCTCTAATAATATGGTGAAAACATGCTTTATGTGTAAAAGGCCTGTTGAAAATGCTTCTTCAAGATAATATCATAAGTAAGTACAGACAACCTAATTATCGGAGGCGGTGCATTAAGCAATCACCTTTAATTTGCAATTAAACTTTCTTATTTTCTTATCGAAAAATTAAAATTAAGAGCAAGTGAACTCCAGCTAAGTTCGTCTTAATCCGTCTCATAATGATTATAGTAAAGGTTAATTACTTATTATTATTTTAATATCACATCTTTGTAAAGTTTATTGTTATTTTTTTTAGGTTTCCTTTTATTGATATAAGAAAGAAATACATGGTTCCAAAATATAGGAATTCAACAAGTGACCACCTGAATAACTTTTCATGCTAATGAAAATTTTTATCACAGACCACAGGGGAGGAAAATATTAAAGAAAAATGCAATTTCGACGAAAGAAGTATAATCAATCCTGTCACTACTTCTACACTATATTCATCTTCTACTAAAATACTAAAACAGCAAGTAAGTAGAGAAACGTAAGTTTTTTTCAAAAAGAATGTTTAAGGAAAAAGGCATAGCCATTTTTTTGTTGACACTTTTTTTTAACTAATCTAAAAGACTAATTTTGTGTATTGTTTAAATTCTCATTTTTTGTACTCAATTTGTTTTAGGTTTAAATAAAATGAACTTCTAAGATATGCATGGAATATCCCAAAAGAGCTATGGAAAATTTTAAAATTTTTAAGAAAACTATTCAGAGCCAAAAACAAAATAGTCTTCCTGTTCAAAATATAAATAGGTATAAATATTTAGATATAATGAGTGATTTTTTATTTTATAAATAACATAATTTGCTTCTAAATCACTACCAAATGAACTATATTATATAGTACAAAACTAAACAAGAATATCACATTATTTATGTTTTTTTTAATTTCCTTAAAAAACGTCCCAAATAAATGTGAATATTTATTATTGGAGTTTACATTGTTATGCTAAAGCAATACTAGAACAACTTAAATAATGTAGATTTTGACTATTTTGAGTTATGCAGATCATTATGATCTAAAAAATGTTGGTGCTATAGTCAGGTATAAGAACATTCATTTATTTAAACACAGTTGCAATATACATTTTATTTAGTTTTTAAGTTAAAACCTATTAGGACATCATAAAATGACTTTTTCGTTTGATGTGAGATTATTTATTCTACATTTTTGTTGGTGAAATAGGATATATTAAGATGTCTTACTGTTTTGTCTGAGTATCTAAAAAGTTAGAACAATATACAAAGACTGTTATAACAAAAAAGAGATATACCTTTACTTAAACACACAATTAGTCAGTTCAATTGTACGATAATTTAAAGCGGAAATCCCGAAAACTTTAAAAATATGTTTAAATGTGTTTTTACTATAACAAGGACATAAAAAAAGTTAAGTACAATGATGACATTAAAAGTGGAGTTTCTCGAAATATTTTTTTTAAATTGTCTCAGTACCTATCTAGTATTTTTCAAGCACAATGATATTATATGAATGTGCATTGTGTGATATCTTATATTTTAGGAATAAAATGATATATTTTTTGCAGGTTTCTGTTAACAACGATTCCAAGAACTTTTGAAAATATTATTAAAACTGCCTTTGCAAAAATAATTCTCAATTAAGAGCTTTTGATCTAACATTAAATTTTATTCTCCATAAGGTTACAGCTTTCTAAGAAGAAAGTTTAACAAGACTTACCAGACCCAAAATATTACCAACCAATTGATGGTTTTACTGGTTTCCATAGGAAAATTCTCCTCGAAACTACTAAAAGAAAAGTGGCAGAGGCAACCGAAGAAGGCAAAAAAGTCTTTTGCAAAACAAAAACTAGAAATTTGTTTAAGAATCTAATTATTGTTTGAAGTTTTACCATTAATAATTTTTGATAACGATTTAAGATTATGAAGTTCTATTATGTATTTTACTCGTCGATAACCTATGTTTAAATGTTTATTAGGACCAAAAGAAATTATAATTTTCATTTCAACTACAAAAACCCTCATAATATTAAAAAGGGGGACAACGTTAGATTAGTTATGTTCAGGAATAAACTCTTTAAACATTTATCTACTTAAAATGTGTTAATTTTAGAAGGTATGTTATTAACTTTCTATTTTTACTTATTGTATTAATTTAGTTCATTTTATTATCTGTTGTATTTTCAAATTGATTTTGATATTAATCTTATCTATTTATATATTTTTTATATTCACATATATGTTTTTTTTTTTTTCATTGAAACAAACGTTTATTAGCTTATTAAATATAATGAATTCCTGTTGTTTTATTATATGCTTGCATGAATGATTACTTTTATTTCCTTTTAAAAATAAATTTCGAAGATAAATACGAAACGGTGAGTGAGAATAAAAAATTAGACGAAAGTGGCGATATTTACTAGAGGTTTCATCTACACGCTTCTTTTTCTAGCCATCTTCACCTGAGCCAGCAAGATTCGTCTTCCCTCCATCTTTACATTCTCCAGATTTACAGAGAAAACGCCGTCCTCTTTAACATATCCAGACCTTCTTTGACGAGGACTATACCACTACATTATCAGCTTTATTTGTTTTCCCGAGCAATTTAAATGCATTTGTATTTGCTCATTCTCACCTCTTCTCTTGTAGATTCCGTACTCAGTTTTCCTATTTTTAGTTACGTTTGCACTGCTCATTTATTTTCACAGCTTTAATTCTATAATGCTGTAACGCTACAATATGGATCCATTTTTGTGGTTTATACTATTTAATGTTATTCGTAAGTGATCAACCTATTATAATAATTAAAGATTATTGTATTATAGGCCTGAAGATGTTCCTGCAAGGCCGAAACTAGCCGCTCCTGTATTTATTTATAATTAAATTGATTTTAAGGTTTTATTCTTCAATTGAAAAAATTAAACCTTTACAGTGGTTTTGTTTCATTTCCTGCATTAGACACATATAAGACGGCATTCATTTTAAAAATAGTAAAATTAGCATTTTTTTTTAGTTTTTTTTTACAATTAAAGCGTTTGGACAATGTGTGTTTTTATACATAAATGATACGCCACTGAACAAGAAGGATGTTTACCTTCCCCCTTGTGCCCGCTTCATCACTTCCTTTACAGATGTTGCTAACACAACAATCGCCTACAAACTCGTTTTCACGCTCCCTCTATTAGTAATTGCTCGGAGGATGACATCATCTCGAATTTGCAGCACATTAGTTAGCCTTTAGTAAAGCCATTTTCTTAAATAGGTAGGTACATCATTTGACAACGTCTAAAAGAAAGGGATTCTTTGAACGTAAATCGAAAATATAAAGTTTAAAACATAATTAATAGGTTATATTACTCTAAAACAAACGATTTACTTCTTAATTTTTGGATTTTAAATAATTTAATGTTAATTATTTTTATTTTCTTGTTCTTAACCTCTTTCTCCTTCTTTTCTTCTTCGAGTCTGGCCTAAATAGCCTTTTGCTTTTCTATCTTGTCAACAGAAGCGAAGAGGAGAGGAAAATTAATTGATTTATTTTAATTAAAACCTAGTTGTAAATAATTAAATTATACAAGAAGAATTATAATAATTTATTACTTTTATAGTGTCCATCATGGACATTTTTCGGACATCCATTGGACTTCTGAATAGGTATATCCATTGGATAACGGAAAATGGATGTCCAATGGAGATCCATATGAAGTTCATGGACATCCAGGACATTATTTGGACAAAATATGGACGTCGTGTGCTGTCTGGGATACGTTCATGTCATTTAGTCCTAATTTACTGTAAATAATTGTGAAAACGAATAAAAGTTTTCAGATCTTTTATTGCTCTATATAGATAGTACTTATTGTTTTTTTTTTTTTCGTAAACAAATAATAATTTCTTCGTTACTAAATGCGTTATTTATTTTTTTGTGTCCTCGATCGCGGCCAAGGTATAGCTATTATCAATACTATTTTTAAACTTACGTTGCATACCTCTTATTTGTGACCTTGTTTTTCACTGGCATTCAATATTTATCTAATCCAAGTAGCAACCGACTAACTACAGTCGTAATGGCAACGTTGCAATATTACTTAACGCCGACAGTGGTTAAGATTACGAAAGCCACTAATGTTTGATGCAAAATGCAATAATTATTATTAAGGGTGGTTTAGGTTTAATAATGTATCAAAACACTAAAACAGATGAGGTTACAAACGTAAATATTGGTCAACCAATTTTAAATTTAATTTTAACAATAAATCGTCGCTTCAGAGCAGAAGTAGCATGAGTACAAAAATTAAATTTTACGAGAGATGGTTTTTTTTACTTCAAATTTTAACAATATCGTTATATACATTATATTATTGACATTAAGGGCGAAGCTTAGTCAAAAATAATGTAAGTATTTTGGATACTTTGGAAAATCTGAATAGCGCATAGTTTGTGTTATCTGTAACATGTGATTTCGGATAGTTCTGCAAGAAAATAGAATATACTATATATACAGATAAGGTACATAGAATAGTTCTAAACGTTTATATTTTGTCTTTTTTTTAAGTAAACTCAACTAAAAAAATAGACATTAAACGAATAATGTCAAACGTAGCTAAATAAACTTACTGCCATAAAATAATCGCATAAATAGAAAAATTATAACACTTTTTTTGATTTATGTAATAATAACATTTAAAATAACATTTAAAATAACATTTAAAATAACATTTAAAATACCATTTAAAATAACATTTAAAATAACATTTAAAATAACATTTAAAATAACATTTAAAATAACATTTAAAATAACATTTAAAAAAAAATAACATTTAAAATAACATAACATTTAAAATAACATTTAAAATCACATTTAAAATAACATTTAAAATAACATTTAAAATAACATTTAAAATACCATTTAAAATAACATTTAAAATAACATTTAAAATAACATTTGAAATAACATTTAAAATAACATTTAAAATAACATTTAAAATAACATTTAAAATAACATTTAAAATAACATTTAAAATAACATTTAAAATAACATTTAAAATACCATTTAAAATAACATTTAAAATAACATTTAAAATAACATTTAAAATAACATTTAAAATAATATTTAAAGTAACATTTAAAATAACATTTAAAATAACATTTAAAATAACATTTAAAATAACATTTAAAATAACATTCAAAATAACATTTAAAATAACATTTAAAATAACATTTAAAATAACATTTAAAATAACATTTAAAATAACATTCAAAATAACATTTAAAATAACATTTAAAATAACATTTAAAATAACATTTAAAATAACATTTAAAATAACATTTAAAATAACATTTAAAATAACATTTAAAATAACATTTAAAATAACATTTAAAATAACATTTAAAATAACATTTAAAATAACATTTAAAATAACATTTAAAATAACATTTAAAATAACATATAAAATAACATTTAAAATAACATTTAAAATCACATTTAAAATAACATTTAAAATAACATTTAAAATAACATTTAAAATAACATTTAAAATAACATTTAAAATATCATTTAAAATAACATTTAAAATAACATTTAAAATAACATTTAAAATAACATTTAAAATAACATTTAAAATAACATTTAAAATAACATTTAAAATAACATTTAAAATAACATTTAAAATAACATTTAAAATAACATTTAAAATAACATTTAAAATAACATTTAAAATAACATTTAAAATAACATTTAAAATAACATTTAAAATAACATTTAAAATAACATTTAAAATAACATTTAAAATAACATTTAAAATAACATTTAAAATAACATTTAAAATAACATTTAAAATAACATTTAAAATAACATTTAAAATAACATTTAAAATAACATTTAAAATAACATTTAAAATAACATTTAAAATAACATTTAAAATAACATTTAAAATAACATTTAAAATAACATTTAAAATAACATTCAAAATAACATTTAAAATAACATTTAAAATAACATTTAAAATAACATTTAAAATAACATTTAAAATAACATTTAAAATAACATTTAAAATAACATTTAAAATAACATTTAAAATAACATTTAAAATAACATTTAAAATAACATTTAAAATAACATTTAAAATAACATTTAAAATAACATTTAAAATAACATTTAAAATAACATTTAAAATAACATTTAAAATAACATTTAAAATAACATTTAAAATAACATTTAAAATAACATTTAAAATAACATTTAAAATAACATAACATATCCTAAACTTAGGTTAGATGCGCATATACGGGGGACTAAGGGGATAAATCACTCTCCCACCAAGAATTTTTAAACTTTTTATAGGTACTAAAATGTATTATTATCATAAAATAAGGATTTAAACTCTGAATGCATTACTGACTTATAAAGTGTCACAATCTGACCCTTTACTTGATTATTAGATATTAGATATTAGACTTGTATTTTTGATATTATTTACAATGTAGTACTTTCATATACTTTTAAGTTGATTACTAATCGATAATTATACATAATGTACTAATAATAGCTAATAATCTTAGTTTATACATTTGGATAGTGTTATGCAACAAAGATTCAATCAACATTTTTTCACTAGAACTATTACAATTTTCAAATATTTTCTTTATTTTTTCCAATCAACTTCGTTGTGGCTTGACTTGTAATACCATGCATTTCAATTAATGCTACAAATATCTAATAGGCAAGCTTTTCATGTTGTCATTGCTTTTGTATTGAACTACAAATTATTGAGTTGTCATATTTTATTAATTCGTGACATAATCTACTGAATATAATTTTTGGTAACGGGACTATGGTTAATTAATTACATGATACACTTAATATGGTTTTATTTTGAATTATAAAGATGTCGGACTGACGAAACAATGATACACGTTGATTTTTGGAGATTTTAAAGAAGAATTTAAAGTATTTTGCTTGTGTATTGTAACCTACCTCACCTAGGTACCTTAATAATTATTAATTCCATTTTTTAAACATAATATTGCATTCTTATTAAATTCAAAATCCTTCATTTAACGAAAAATCTCCTAGATAATTAAATATTATTTACGACACCTAATAAATAATATCTATAACCCTGCCCGTAAAAGATCCACTTTCTTATAAGTGTCTAGGAATCTGACCTGAAACCACCATAAAACATATTTCTTTTTACGAAGTAATCATCATTAAAACACTTAACTCGCTTATCTTCCTAGTTTCGATGTTAAGACTGATTTCGACAATATTTCGATACACAAAGCTCTCAAGGCACATAATAAATCAGCCACCCCCTTTTCCACCCAGATTCGTTTTTCGCTGGGAACTAAGACATACAGAAACGTTACAGAAAGCCATTAAAACTAGTATTATTTGATGTGTGAAGTGTGATTCATTTTAATATTTTACATGCAAGCAATCACTTTATTATTTGTATTCAGTTATGTAGCCTGTACCTTTCCTAAAACGCTCTTCCTAAACGACGTCTATCCTACAATACCTCCTATCCCCGAAGGTGTCAACGTCTCGACGCCCAACGTCCTGCCGTCCTACTTCCCTACCTTTCTACGCTATCACTTCTAACACCACTTTAATATTTCCTACCATTATATTTATCCCGACGCTCAACGTCTCGACGATCAACGTCCAGACGCCCTACTGCCCTACCTATCTACGTCTCGAACGGTGTCACATTCCGCATTGAATCCTGGTTTATCTTAATTAATAATATCACAACGTGGGTATATAAATTATCAATTAATTAACTAGACGATCACTTCTAATACTAAAAGAAGAAAAAGGCCAAATAGAGTTAGTATAGAACTTAAAATAAATTAAACTTGTGAGGTAAATAACATTTTAGAGAGTAAAATAACCAGGGGCGGTTTCTCCATTGGTTCATTTGTGCAGTGAACACCCAGTTAAATTTTATAAAAACACATTATTTTAATATTACATAAATAACATAAAAATATAAATTTAAATTTAATATTTTTATTTTCATACGTGTTAATCTGTATTTTTTTGGTATATCATTGTCCTCTGGCTGATTGCGTCTCTGTGGCACAGTATACCTAAGTATACTGTGTCTCTGGCGCACTATGATGAGTGAGCCTAACACGAGTGAGAAGATATGCCGAAATGCATAAAGCTAAAAAGAGAAGACAACACGCCAACACATCCTTCAAACTGTCAAAGAACACATTAATTGGCGCACCGCTCACAAACAAGGTTGCCAAACTAGTGTTTCCAGTCTAGTACAATTCACAATTGTACTAGATGTAGTACTTTCTGCGTGCATCAGTGTTCACGTGTAAAATATATATATATTGTGTTCCTTGTTTGGGTTCATTATCAATAAAGACCCCCTTTTTTTCCTTTCAATGAATTAGTTGTCACTGCAAATAGAATTCGAAAAATCTGATACATTTAAGGAATCTGGTACATTTTTTAGACAAATCTGGTACATAAAAAAAAACATATTCTGGCAAAACTGTATCAAATTAAACAAACTGTCACTGTCATTAGTGTCATTCCTTTACTATTTACATTAAATAAAAACGTAAGATTATTTTAATTGTGATTATTTAAAAAAATGTGTTTAATTAAGAACTGTGTCTTCAATAAACTAAAGGATGTGTGCCAATTCAACGATTGTTCCCGAAAGGAAAGGTAAATTAAATTTTTTAAGGTTATGTTGATTTATTTACGTATAATAAAATATTACGACTCTAATTTGTATTATATTTTGTTTTAGTGTCTAAGACCATCCAAAGACTACTTCAAAATGGCCTATTTTGTATTCAATTGTAAATACTATGAAGAAAGAAGTTAGCAAAAAATTTGTAAATTTTTTTTCTCACAAAACCCGCTAAAAGGAAAAATTGAATTAATCTGATGAGGTCACTAGACATCATTATGGAAATGTACAATAAAAATTTGATGAAGAATGGTTTTTCACTTTAAAAGTCTGAATCGGAAAAATGGATTAACGAGTTAATTTAATATACTCGATGAGAAATTTTACCTAAGAAATGGTATGCACATTTAAATAGTTTACCTATATAAAGTTATGTTTGCCTGCAATTATCAATCGTGTTATCCTCTAACGAAGATGGTTTGTTGCATACAAACCAGACATTTTTTTATTGCCTTGTTTGTATAATTTAGTATTTTCAAAAATATTTAATGTTATGGTAATTTGAATCACTACAGGTATTAAATAAAAATAAGGCTATTGGTAAATTACTTTACAGTTGGTAATAAAGAATGTCTCGAAAAAAGTCTCGAAATAAGTATCAAACATAAATTGTGATTTTGATTAGGCACTTAACAAGTCACATCCCAGATATCTACATGCTCTGGCTATCAATCCTATAAGTACATATCAAAACATTAATATACTATATACAATTAAACAATAATTTGGAAATACAGATGAAGCCAATTTACCTATTTAAACAAAATTGCCATTATTCTATTTATTAAAACTTAAAACACATTATTTTTTAGTAAACTTGGATATGCAAAAGCAGCCATGAGTGCAAGAATACTTTGAAATGTGCTGTGAAATACACTTAGAAAGGATCATAATATGGAAAATTACGTGTGATAACATTTTACGATATGTTTAGTTCACAGATTTCTGTGTTCTGTGTTCAATTATGTACTGCTATTTCAAACTTTTGGTATCCTTTGATAAAAGAAGTTGAATATTATTGTTGATCTTTTTAAATTGTTTATTTTATCTCATACATTTTTTTTTCTACTCTTCGTACAGTATTTTGTGAAGAGTATTATAGGTTTACTTTGTCTGTCTGTCCGATGTCACGTTGAAAATTTTAAACAAATATCAAGCTCTATAAGGGGACAAAGCCTATTGATTTTTAACAAATCTGATTAAAAATAGGGGGTTAAGATGGGTTGAAATTAAAAAAAAATCCTAAATTATAAACGAAAAGCGATATCTACATGAAATTTTTAGTAAAAATAAAGCTTTATAAGAAGATAAAGCCTACTGATACTGAAAAAAATATGAATATATTGGGGAGTTAAGGGGGGTTAAAATATAAAAAAAAAATCAAAAATGAAAAGCGATATCAACATGAAATTTTTAGTAAAAATCAAACTCTATAAGGAGTTGAGGCCTATTGATTGTGAAAACAATCTGTTTGAAAATGGGGACTAAGGGGCTCTGTTAAACTGCGAAGAGTATCATTTAGAATGCCAAGCATTATATATCTTTATTCTAGTTTGTGTCTGTGTAATATTATGTATTGTGATGGGACTGATCTCATAAAATAAACATTTAAAACATTTTAGTTCTTATTTTATTTGCCAATAAAAGGTATTTAAAAAATATATTGTTTATTTGACATCTTTGACAAATTGTGAAAATGAACAAACTTACAATAAAAACTAAAAAATGGCAGGTAAAGTTTTATATTAAATTTTTACACAAAAATCAATGTCAAGCTTTTTACATAACCTGATATATATTTAAAAATAATCTCAAATTATGAAGAAAAGTCAGTTTACTAACTAATAATGTTTATAGATGGTTTTCAACGTATTAAAAACAAAACAAATATTACACTAACTAAAATATTCATTTATTAATAGTTGTAGTGCTTGAAAACAGTATGATGTTGATAATAATAACTACACTTAATACAAACTCAAATAATAAAAATAAACAGCGATATTGACTCTTGTCCAAAGTTTTGATCCGAATTTACAAATGATAAAATTATTGGAAAAAGTGAACACCCATTTTAAATTATTACAAACCGCCACTGCTATGTATATATTTTTACTGTACAATAATTTGACTCGAATCTTAGACAGTTCAAACTATGCGTTATTGACGTTTCTTGTTTGTTATACATTTATGTAAGAATACATTTTTTTTAAATAATGAAATCTACTCGCGACTCTAATTTAAATTCAAACTGATATTTAAAAAAAAAATGAAAAATTATATGCTTGACATACGTAAATTTTTTCCAATGCCTACTTTTGAAACAAACATTTTCTGTGAATCACTCATTATTTTTTTTTATTTC
This sequence comes from Psylliodes chrysocephalus, assembly GCA_927349885.1. Lineage (NCBI taxonomy): Eukaryota > Metazoa > Arthropoda > Insecta > Coleoptera > Chrysomelidae > Psylliodes > Psylliodes chrysocephalus. Next base: position 12,127,443 of record OV651818.1, on the reverse strand, counting down.
GAGTTGAACGATGTTAATAGTCAATTTTTCTGCAAAAAAATTAGTAATTAAAAATTTTACTAAATAGATATAACTTCTGAAGTCAAACAATCTCAAACAGAAAACAAAAGAAAAATAATGCAAAACCCAATAAAAATGCATAATATAATAAACTTCACTAGTTAAGTAAACTTAGTCACAGCCTGACTGACTTTGTTTTGTGTGTGTTAGACGCATAAGCGCGTGTGTATCTGTTTTTATCATTGATTACAATTTTTCAAGGTCAAGTTCGCCGACATTGAACTTGAACTAACCTCATAATTGGCGATAACAGTTGCATAAATATGTACATTCAACGTTTTTAAAAATTATCTGTTTGCGCTTTTGCATTTTTTGTTTTTCGATTATTTTTTTTTTGCTACTAGCTTATGATCGTGCGATAATGATGATGACGACGGTGAATGCGTTTTTTTTGGTTTATCTCGTTTTTAATAATAAAAATTATTCTGCGAAATTGTCGAAAATGCTAATCAGTGACGGCATCCAGAGTTTAAGTCTGGGGGTTAGTGGTAATATTTAAGACTTTATTTTTGATAATAATACATTTTAAGCGGATGATACCTACTTTTTACGGATTCTATGGATTGAGTACCTATCTGTTTTTTGAAAACCATTAACTTGTAGACCAGGGATTCCCAAACTATTTTGGGCAAGAGACCCCTTTTCCAAATGAACTGATACCTCAGATCCCCATGGCCAAATTACTTTCAAAATACTATCTTTAGTTTTACTTTTGGATACAAAATACTTACCAATTTAGTATTTACTTGTCTTTAGAGCAGAGCATGCAAAGGTTTCGTAGTACCACGCCAGTGATGCCATTGCTACCGATTAATCGGTAGATCTACCGATTTTGATATTAATCTATACAAATCTACCGATATACCGATTTTTTAGGCAATCTACCGATTTTTCAAATAATCTTTGATTATATTATACATTCACTTAACATTGCATTTTACAAACTTTCTTAAGACCCAACTCAACTTTTTTCTTAGGTTGGGAAACAATTTTGAATTCGAGAAGTAATACAAGATGTCACTTTAAATTTCTATATCTTAGTGTCAAGAAATAAGTAACACGATGAGTTTAATAAAACGTATTTTCGAATAAGCACGATTGCAAATTTGCGTCACCTCATCGATAGTACATTTTTAAATCTTAACACAAGTTTCCTGAAATAATTAGCGTAAAAATAAAAGAGTGTATTTCACGTTTTAGCTTTTAAATACTATAAAAAATTGTGAAAAGTCCATAACTTTTAAATATTTGTTAAATATCACTTATTAAAATATGCATTAAAAGTAAAACATATTATAGACTCTCCATCATTCTTTACCGTACTCTGAACATACACTAGCAATCGTGGATCGGGGAATTACAAGCAACGAAGTTATAAATTGGGGAATTTTAGAAAGTAAAAGATAATTCCTAATTCGATAGTTTTACAGTTTGCAGTTAGTTTCCTAATATTAAAATTTTGTAAAAAATGACCCTTAATTATTATTTAAGTTTTTTCTTTTAAAAATATTAATTATATAATGGGTTTTGTTTTCTATTTTCTACGATTTTTCTTTTTTAAAAATGTTAGTTAGTTTTAGATTTTTTTGTTACTTTTTAGTATTAAAAACTTTGTTTTCTACAAATTTCGTTTGATTTTTGAAATCTACCGTTTTTTGCTGAGATCTACCTATTTTTCTCGATAATTCTACCGAGTTTCGGTTGACAGGGCCTGGCAACACTGTACCCCGCTTTTAAAGTTTATTTTTGACTTATTCTGAAAGAAAAAAATATGTGCGTGTAGGTAACGTTTCAATCTCTGCTTCTCCGGAGATACGTTCTCAAAATTTGAATGTTTTTTCTAAAAAAAAAAAAAAACTACAAAACTCGACTTTTCTTTACCCATTTTCTTATTTTTTTTTAGAAAAACCTAAATTGGATTTTAAAAAAGTGTTTCCAGAGGAGCATAGATTTTACCTACACGTACATATTTTTTTTGTGAATGTTTGTGAATGAAAAAAAAATTTACTATATTTTACTGATATTTTATAAGGGATAAATAAATTTTACGTATTTTTACACTTTATTGTTTTACGTAAATCATTTATATAATACTAAGATCGACATATATATAATATACAAGGGTTTCATAGTACGCTAATTTTTACGTATTATCTTTTATTTTTACTACAAGAAAAATTATGTAAGTATGGGTAAAGGCTCAACCCGTACCCCTCTGGAGTTAGGAGTTAGGTTTGAATATTTAAATCGCTTTCTTTTGAAAAAATCTAAAAAGATGTGTTTCTAATAAAAAGAAATATAAATAAAAATGCTAGAAGGGAACAATATATTTAATTTTTACTCATAGGAACATTTATTCTTCTCAAAATAAAAATTTAAAAAAATACGTTAAAAGCTTTTTTGTTTAGAGGGTGGCACCATTAAAATGTATATCATTTTCTACTATTTATAAATGATTTGAATTTATTTTGTTTTATGTTTTACTCTTTGTTATTTTTTACATACAGTAAATTCGCTCAATTATTTTAAATGAATTTTATTTATTAAAAATTAAATTAAAAAAATTTCCGAAGATATATAGTGAGATGTGAATTATAAATTACCTATTATATTGTATAGGAGTTTTTTTTTAATGAATACATCTTCGAGTTAAGAATAATTAATTCCAGCATGTTAACAACTCTTTAATCTGTTGAAGTAATGTATTTTTTGGAACTAAGTAAATAATTTTTCTTACTGTAATGTGAGCCATTTCATTATTCATTCATGCTCTAATCCTCCAAGTCCCTCTCTGTCTTATTTGGCCCTTGAGGCTCAACTTTTTCGATTATCATAAATAATTAAACCCCTTAAGACCAAACATATGTGACGACTATGGCGGAGGAGCTTTTGATGAATATTCGAGAAAGAACGGGATAATGTTTCTAGTGTATTGGTGAGAATAGGTGAACTTTCTAGCACATTCGCCAATTTTTTAAATTTATATATAAGTATTGGTGGAGGACCAAGCGAGATAATTAGTAGATAGACAGTGGTGAATATAAATAGTGAACGATTCAAAGACATTTGAAATATAAATAAATTATAATAGTGGTGTTATAAAATAAATAAGTGTTTAAATAAATTATTAATAAATAAACTGTTGAAGTGGAATAGTGTAAATAAATAGTGGACAATAATGGCTTAAAAACTGTGTGAATTAAAAGTGGCTGAATTGCGTCGCGACAGGGAAGAAAGCAAAACTGGCAGAGAGCCTTAAAGAAGCACTGGAAAGTGAAGGTTTGGATTCGGAAACGTTTCTATTTTCGGATGATGCGTCTTCTATCATTTCTTCAATTTCCGATGAAAAACGATATGTCTGCTTTAAAAACCAATATTTCTTCTGACATTTCTTCTTTAGAAAATAAAGTTTCTTCAGATGTTTTCTCCATAAAAAATGACATTTCCTCATTAGAAACTAAAGTTTCTTCAGACATTACTTCCTTAGATAGTTAAGTTTCTTCCTTAGAAGAAAAGGTATCTTCTGATATGTCTTCCGTGAAAAACGAAATCTCTTCTTTAGAAACTAAAGTTTCCTCTGATATCTCTTCTTTAATATTGACAAAAATATTTTATGATAATGTGAAATTATGAAATAGTGATTTTGGACACTCTGTTAATCAAAAACTGTTAAATTTAGAGCTTTGATCCATAGGTCAAGTTTTACAACATATCAAAATTTCGTCAAATTCTGACCGAAGGGTATTTTACATTTAGAACGTGCCCCCTCCTTTATTGTGATTATATAACAATGGAGCAGTTTTTAAAGATACTTTCTGGAAACCAGAAAAAAGCGTACTATATTTTTTAATATTGTTTTTTGTATAACTTGTTTAAGTTGATAGTGCTTGTAATCTTTAGTTGGTAGTTCTTGTAATACTAAGTTGGTAGTTCTTGTAATCTTTAGTTGATAGTCAAGTTTCGTTAAGTTGGTAGTTCGGCAGACAACAAAAGATGTTCGAAGAACATACCAGTTCATAATTTTTTTGTATGAAGATAAAGAAATATTTACTGAAAGCAAAGCTGCAGTTGGATGCCTGAAAGGGTAAAAAAAAGGAATAGCACCTTAAAGTACTTAATTATCACCATTTGTAAAATTTAGACACGTGTGTGATAAAATTGGCTTTAAATAAAAATTCTCCTACATGAGAATGTATTTATCATATCAATCCATTATATTTTATCAATTTATTTTTAATAAAAATAATTGATTAAATAGACTGCAATAGTTTTTCGATAGATCATTTTTTAGTAATATCAACTGAGGACTTTGATACACGGCTTCATTAATTAAAAAAATAGTTTGAAAATTATACTACAATCTCTACAGTAGAAATATTTTCATGAAAATAAAAGATTATCACATTATTACTTTCAAACAGATTGCATATCAGTGGTTATGGCATCAATCAACACTCTAGACACTGACAATACATTTTATTCAGTAGATTAATATTGTCATGCTAGCCATTTTCGACCAGTCTGGTCAAGCTCTATTCTCTAAAGTCTCTCTTTGCCTTATTTGGGCCTCTTGTGGCCTTCACTTTTCCGGACAGTTGTTTATGTGGCTTGATGAAAGTTGATTTAACGCAGAAAGACAGTAGTTGTTCACATGTATGGGTAAATATTGACTTAAAATATTGCGGGAATTTCGATTAAAACATAAAAGAGAATATATTTGTAACGTCTTTTCACTCTGCATAAAATATACTACAGCTACTAAAATAAATACATTTTTTCTACCAATGAAATTTTTAAGTAATGCAGAATGTAATCTTATTCGCACAGCATACGGAAAAGTGTAAGTTTACGTACGGAAATGTAGGTGGAAACATACTACTTTGCGCACGCTCATAGGTTAGATATTTATTCATCTGTCATGTTGCATTTTAAAAGCGTACCCAGATCATAATGACTTTACACCTTTACAGTTTTCTGACGAATCCGATCGGATCTGATCATTCGATATTATTTATTACCTATGTCATGTTAGTTCCTAGCCGGCCAGCTCCAAAACCAGCCGGAGCACAAAGCACCAGCGGTCGAAAAATATTCTTTTACAACAATAATTATTCGTTCTAAATTTTAATTTTAAGATTACGACACCTTCCGTATAATTTTAATTATTTTCATTATCCTTAATAGAATTATATTAAGGAATTTGAAGGGATGCAATTTCAATATTTTTGGAGTTGATATTTTTTTTTTTAATTTTATTAGTCAAATCGATAGATAGACAACTTTTTTATTTCATTTTAAATTCTATACATGAAATAATGATTTTAAAGAGTGGTTGATATTTTAATATTTTTAGAGCTGGAAATTTTTTTTTCCTTTAATTTGATCAATCCAGTCCATAGATAATACAAATACAAAAAACTTTTTTTATTCCATTTTGAATGCTATACATGAAATAAGGATTTTAGAGAGGGGTTGATATTTCAATATTTTGGTAACTGTAAAAAATTTTTTCTTTAATTTTTTCAAGCCAATCGATAGATAGCACAAATACCAACAACTTTTTTTCATTCCATTTTGAGAATGCTATATATTTAAAAAGGATTTTAGAGAGGAGTTTATATATCAATATTTTTGGAGATGAAAATAGCTATTTGTATTACTAGGGAGGAAAGTGCCACTTTTCCTCCCGCAGGATGAAGTTTACTGCTCGACGCGAAGCGGAGGGTAGTAAAAATCCAAGGGGGGAAAAGGCACTTTACTCCCAAGTAATACATATGATTTTTCCGCCTCCCTCAAATAACAAGTCATTTTTAAATAATTTATTTATGAAACTAACAAACAAAATTTATTAAAGAACTAAAATTAAGAAGTAGGTACAGTATAAATTATAGGCACGTTATTTTCATTCTTGCATCCTACATATTTTTAATTTGTGGTAGAGTAATTATTTATACTAATGTTAAACGTGCAGTTTTGAGCAGTGGTTATTTGAATACCACTATTAGTGAGAGTTGGAGCCAATGCAGTTTTCATGATATTTTCACAAACATTATTATACAGCTGGTATCCTTCGGAAATACTTGTACTTGGCTGATTACAATCAATTTCATTAACTTCAGTGACTCCCATAATTTGATTCGAAATTTTTCTCTTTTTTGCAAGAGATTGCTCCACATACCCTTCAGCGATATTCGTAGACTTCCAACCTCCGTGTTGCTTTAAAGCAAGAATGTCTCCTCCAGAGTTTGCAAGTAAACTTGCCGAGGTTCTTCTGAAAGTATGCCCGATATAATTTATGGCATTAGGCAGTTTTAAAAATAGTGCAATTTTTTTAGGAATTTTAGCAATAGTATTTTTTCCAACCATTTGGTTGATACATTTTCCTGCTCTATAGCAGACAAATAAATGAGTCTGATCTGTTTTAGGGCGTAGCGATATATATTTTCTATAAATGTCAATATAATTAGGGTCGTTCCCCGGTGAAGTATTGATTACAAACGTTCTCTGTATATTTGTTTTAGAATCTGGTATATTTACTATTAAAATTGAACCTTTATCTTCAATATCTGTAGTAGCCATTTTAAGGTGTTCGTCACATCTGCATGCTCCTGAAATTCCGAAAATGAGAAGAACCTACAAAACAAAGATAAACAATTTAAAAAAATAAATTAAAAAAAAAAGAAAAAAAGCCGTCGACGTTGGAATTTGAACCAACACCTACAAGCCTATCATGGACAGTGAGCGGTGCACCAACTAATTGCGCTACCGGAACTTACAGGCAACTTTTGCGGAATTCTAAACATAGCGTATTGTTGTAGCTCTATTATAATATTTGCCGTTTAACTTTTATTTTTTAAATATATTTACTTCTTTAAAATATCTTACCTTCATTAATAAATAATTATTATCGGGGGCTTCTACTAAAAATTTATTTACTTCCTCTCTTGAGAAGGTTTTTGCCTTATTAGGTTTATATCCCTGGTTTTGTCTTTTCAAGAAAGCAATTAATTTTGGGTATTTAATATCCACATTTTCTTTTATTTGAAGCATGGTACGCAGCATTGAATACTTGGACCACAATGTAATGTAGAGGCTTTTAATGTATTTGCTAATAGCGAAAAATACCCCAAAATAACATTTTCTGAGTAAGTACGAATATGCTTTTCTTCGGCCCATTGCTTGAAATGTAAATACTGTTTTTCGTATTTTTCTTTAGATTTTTGGGGTAATAGAGATTGTACTGTTGCATTAACCTGTTCCAAAATATCCGGTGGTGTATTATTTGTATCTTTAAATTCGCTTGAATCACTCATTTTCTAAATATTATTTTATATTTTGTAGATATATTATAGCGTAACACACTTTGAAACTGATCTGTCAATCGACCATAGCATGCTATAATATTTCTGTCCTAAATTCGAAAATCGGATGAATCTATGAATTGAAGTCAAATTATTAATGTAAAAATCGTTAAATTAAAATAACAATTTACTGATTTTTACTATTTTGCAAAATACAGGGTGTTCTATAAATAAACGGTAATATTTATACTTATATAATAGAATATAGTTTTGGTCGTCAATGCCGTATAATCTATTTCATTTATGACATACCATGACGTCACTTGCTTTTCCTCCCTAGGGAGTAAAAGTACTTTTCCTCCCTAGGGAGGAAAAGTACGACTTTGCTCCCTGCAATGAGGCCAGGAAATGTATACTTTGGATAGAGGTAGGCGGAAAAAATGTTTTTTCTTTAATTTTATTGAGCCAGTCGATGGATAATACAAATATAAACAACTTTTTTTAATTCCATTTTGAATGCTATACCTAAATGAAATAAGGATTTTACAGACATCAAATTTTTTTCAGGCCGTTTACGATAAATACGTTATTCATCGCAATAGTTTTATTATTATCTGAAAGAAGGCTGTTTTCCCAGTTTTTTTACTTGTAAGCATTCTCCATCTTTTGCTATGCATATCTTGACTGGGTGTTCTAAGGTTCGCAGTTCTTCCATTAGGTATTCGAATTTCGAGTTAATTAGATAATCTGTTGCGCCCGAGTCGCATATAAACGTTAATGTGTTGTCACTGACGCATGTAGCGAGGGCATCAGGTGTGTTATATCCGTCTAGGCTGGTGTAGAATTCTATGTGACCTTCGTGCTTTTCATTATGGAGTCGCTTTGGGAAGAAGTTTCTATTATTGTTTCTTAACCACGGTCTTCTTTCTTGTTCTGGTTTTAACCTACAATTTCTGGAAAGATGCCCTATTCTTTCACATCTATAGCATTTTATGTTTCGGCTTGACCCTGCTTAGAATACGACATTTTCTTTTTTTGAAAGGGTATTGTTTTTTCGCATTAATTCTTTGTCCAAAAGTCTTTGCTTTACGAAGTTTAACGTCATATTTTCCGTTGCCAGGGTTTCTATGGCAGTAACTACGTTATCATAACTTTGAGGAAATGTTAGTAATACGTGGCAGACTTTGTCTTGCTCTTCCATAGAAGCTTCTGTCTCCTTTAATTTTTTAATGATTTCGTCAAATTTTAAGAAATGGTCACTTAGTTTTGAATTTTCATCCAACTTCAGGGTTAAAAGTTCTCTTCTTAAGTAAAGTTGAGGTACAACTCCCTTTCTCTGGTAGATGCCTTCCAACGTAATCCACATGTGATTTGTTGTGGTTTTTTTATGTATAAGTTCGAGAAAATCATCACTGATTGATCCGATCTTTATTTTTTTCTAAGTAAGAATCACATTTTAATAAATCACCGAGTCCTTTAGCTTGGAAGATACTCTCTATTCTATACCTCCACTGTGTATACTTAGTTCCGTCAAATTTGCTTAAACGGTAAGATTCTTTTTCTTCCATTGCACGTTTCTTCTTATGATCTTTAATTGGATTGTCCTGAGCATATACCTGTTAAATGACTAATATTTTTGTTAATAAATCTTTTTATTTAGATAACGTAATCTGACAACACCAACAAACATTGACAATTATTTTAACATGTTCTAACATATTCCAACAGAATGCTATATATTTACAAAGAATTTTAGAGAGGAGTTGATATTTTAATATTTTTGGAGCTGGAAAAAATGTTGTTTTTTCTTTAATTTTATCTAGCCAATCGATAGATAATACAAATACAAACAACTTTTTTCTATTCCATTTTGAATGCTATACATGAAATAAGTATTTTAGAGAGGGGTTGATATTTCAATATTTTTGAAGCTGGAAAATTTTTTGTTTTTTCTTTAATTTTATAACGCCAATCGTTAGATAATATACAAATACAAACTTTTTTTTATTTCCATTTTGAATGATATACATGAAATAAGGATTTTAGAGAGGGGTTGATATTTCACTATTTTTGGAGCAGGAATTTTTTTTTTAATTTTATCAAGTCAATCGATAGATAATACAAATACATTTAAAATGGAATTAAAAACAGTTGTTTGTATTATCTATCGATTGGCTTGATAAAATTTAAAAAAACAACATTTTTTACGCCAATCGATAGATAATAAAAATACTAATAAATTTTTTTATTCTATTTTGAATGATATACATGAAATAAGGATTTTAGAGAGGGGTTTCAATATTTTTGAAGCTGGAAATTTTTTTTTTATACAACTGCTATGAAAAGTAGTGTATTTCTCATAGCTTACTTGATTTTAAAACCGTGTATTGCTCATATTGTGAGAAATATTTTTTCTCACGGCACTTTGCCCATACCACATACATTTATATATAGAACCAACAAAAATCGACAAAACTTGTTGGCTGCTGTTCAGCTTTAAATATCTGTATCTGTAATGTGTGGAGGGTGGGTTACCCCACGGTACTTAGGCCTCATTAGGCCCATTGTGCATCCTTCTGAGAAGGTAGGCACCTCCTAGCTCGTGAGCTAGCCTACAGATTTAATGTAGTTGACAACGTCGCCAAGAGGTGCTTCTCTCATATCGGCCGGTGTTAGCCGATACTAGCCGAACACAAATCTTCTAATAAATGAGAGCGTCGAGCAATCGTAAAGGATATGCTCGATGGTCTCATCTTCTTGTTCGCACCCTCTGCAGAGTGCGAATTCTGACAGTCCCATGATATGGAGATGTTTTCGTACTTGGCAATGACCAGTTAGAATGCCTGTGACTAGGCGCAGATTCTGTCTAGTCATAGTCAAGTATTTGTTTGCTGCAGTGTTGTCAGGATAACTTAAGAGCTCCCTGGCAACTCTGCAGCTTCTTGTTTCATTCAATCTTTCCTTGAATTTCACAAAAGAATGTTCTTTGATTAGGTCTGTCACTACCGATTTTGTCAGGCCAATAGAAGGGCCAGGTCCAAAAAGTATTTGGTTGGCTGCTTTCTTGGCTAGTGAATCAGCAAGACGGTTACCTTTCGATGTGGCGTGACCTTTAATCTATCTTAAGGTGACCACGTTGTTGATGGATACTTCGGCCAAAGCTTCGTGACATTCTAGTACTAACCCTGAATAAATTCGTGGTCTGTTCAGGGTGAGTGGTGCTTGTCTGCTATCTGTATATATGAGCATGTTCCTTCCAGTGATATTGTTTCTTGTTATTTCTTTTGCTGCTATGAGAATCCCCGTAAGCTCTCTTTGAACTAGACTGGCACTATTTCTCACAGCCCATTTTATGTTTAGGTTTAAGAATCTGTAGTATATTCCATAACCTGAGCCTTGTTTTGTTTTAGGACCGTCGGTGTAGATATGAATCGTACCTGACACTTCTGGCGCTTCTATTTGTTCTATTATAAATTTATATGGCTTATGAAAGTTATATTTTGGTGAGATGGAGTCCATGTTCGCTTGAAGCAGTGGGAGTGTATCCAGCACCTCCTGCCAAAAGTGACGTCTCGCCTCACCAGATCCTACATTTGGTTCTATTCCGACCGTGTGGAGGCGTGAGACTAAGAATGACTTCCATGGCTCTAGTCGGTGTTGTTTTCATGGCTCCTGTTATGTTGAGACATGCTGTTCTTTGAATTTGTTCTAGTTTACGGATAGCTGTTAATTTTTGGGTTTTCGGTACCCAGACAACTGCACCGTATGTTATCATAGGTTTTATGATAACCGTGTAACTCAATGCGACGACTTTGGAGGAGAAACTCCAGGTGCGCCCCACGGTTTGGTGGCATTGTTCATAAGCAATGTATGTTCTTTTAACTCTGTTTTCTAAATGCGAGTTCCATGTTAACTTGCTGTCAAAAGTGAGACCTAGGTATTTCACCTCTGTTGCAAAGTTTAGTTTTGTGTTTAGGAATCCTGGAGGTTTTAATTTCATTTTTAACCTTTTCCTTGTGAAAAGGACCATTTCTGCCTTCTTAGGATTGATAGACATTGAATGGTCCTTGCACCACTGTTCTATAATTTTTAGAGCTACTTGCATTCTTTCGCAGAGTATGTTCTAAAAATTCCCTGTTTGCAGAATGACCAGGTCATCTGCATATGCTATTGTGTAGTGACTGTCATTATTGAGGCGGCTGATGAGGGTGTCGAGGACCATATTCCACAGTAGAGGTGATAGCACCCCTCCCTGTGGACATTCCCTCGCAACCAAGCCTCTTATATTCACATCTTCTACGCTTATGTTTACTCATCGCTTTGAGAGCATGTTATGTAACCACCCACTAACCATTTGTGGAACATTCCTATTGGTTAGTGAGTATATTATCTTTGGGAAGGTGGTTTTATCAAAAGCACCTTCTATGTCTATAAAAAGACCCAAGGCGGACTCCTTATTGTCCAGGGATCCTTTTATCCGGCCAGCAACTAGATGAAGGGCTGAATCAGTAGATCTGCCTGGGGTTTTTGCATGTTGGTTTGGGTGTAGTGGTGTTGTTGTAATCACCGCATCCCTTATGTACCTTTCGCATAGCCTTTCCAATGTCTTCATGGAAAACGATGTCAGACTAATTGGTCGGTATGTTTTTGGGACAGTGTAATCAATCCTTTTAGGTTTGGGTATAAATACCACTTTTACCTCTCTCCATTTTTTGGGAATATACCTCAGAGCCAACGAGGATCTGAATATACCCACCAGGTGCGGTGTGAGTTCTTCCAGACCCCACTGAAGTAGGGCTGGATAGATACCGTCAAGGCCTGGCGATTTAAATGGAGAGAAAGTGGATATTGCCCATCTAATTTTTTAATCATTTACAATGTGTTTGGCAGTTTGCCAATCATAGACAAATGGATTGTATTCTTCTTCTGCCCAGTCGGCCACGTCTGTGATGACCGAGTCAAGGAAATGTGTTGACAGCAGAAGTTTGATGCTATCTTCGAGGTTGGCAGTTTTCGTGCCATCCTCTTTGATTAGCGCACCAATGCTTCAGTGTGGATCTTTTGAGAGAGCTTTTTGAAGCCTCGCTGCCTGCGGGAAATCTTCGATTTCTTCACAGTAGGATCTCCATCCATCTTTCTGTTTTTGTCTGACGACTTTTTTGTATTCTCTGAGGTTAGATTTATAAATATCCCAGTCCTCTTTAAGTTTTGTAGTTCTTGCCTTATTAAAGGATTTCCTAGCCATCTTTCTGAGGTGTTCCAACTCGTGACACCACCATGCAGTAGTCGTCTGATCGTGTTGGACCAGACTCAAGGGACACGATTTCTTATAGGCATTGTTTATTGTGCTTTGGATAGTGTTCGAGTACTTCTCAAAAGCATTGTTATTGTTTGATGTTTCGGCCTCCATCTCTCTCAGAGCCTCTTGGAGTAGGTGGGCATAGATTGCCCTGTCCGTCTTCCTAGGGTTCCGAGATAGCGTGGAGGTCGGCAATATCAAGTTTATTTTGAATGTTAACCAGCGGTGGTCTGACATCGAAATATTATCAGACACTTGCCAGTTAAGACTAGATTTATAGATACCAGTTGTGGATAAAGTGATATCTATTAGTGTTTGACTGCGAGAGTTTAAAAATGTTGGTGTAGTACCTTTATTTAAAATACAAAGATTTTTGGTAATTATATAATCATAAAGTGACTTAACTCTATCGTTGTTATCCTTACTGCCCCAACTCAAGTGATGAGCGTTTGAGTCGCAACCTATTACCAGCTCAAACTTCTGTTCCAGGCAGTATGCAATCAGATCCTCTATTTCTTTGCTGGGTGGTGGCGTGGTTGCATCGGAAGGGAGGTATGCAGATGCCAGGATTAACGTTCTCTTTTCCCTTTTGATAGCGTATTCCATCCTAACCGCGGTTAAATCGGAGGTGGAAAGGTGTGCCATTGAGTGGGCTTTGTATTTCCTAGGAATGTAAATGGCTGTTCTAGGTTGTTGGTTGCTGGGGAAGCTCAAAATTGAACCATTTAGATTTTTAAGACCCACAATTTTGGTTTTTATTATCCAGGGTTCCTGGATGAGTGCTATTGTATCTTGCAGCTCATCAAGGTGGCGGCATAATGTTGCCGTAGCCACCCTTTTGTGCTGCAAGTTACAGTGTATGATAGTTACCTCTTTTATTGCTTCCCGGTCTTCCGTTAAAATTGGATCAGCTTTAAATAGTTGTCACAACTGTCAGATGATTATAATTTTTTAAATTTTTAAGGTAGTTTTCATTCGTACTTTGATAAAAATCGTTAAATATTATTTTAGTAAGACATATACCTATTTATAATAAATAATATCGATACTGATAGTAGTGACGATTTTAATAATACTCCGCCAGAGATATTGGAAAAAGCTGAAAAAGTAACGTTAGATTTGTTGCCGGTAATTCCAAGAAAAAAGTATGAATTGTCATACGAAAAAATTATCTGAGTTTGACCTTACAAAATTGTCCTAATTTTACCATTAAATATAATTTTAAATAAATTTAACTTTAAGAAGTGGGATACATTAATGTTATTTTAGTTTTGCTAACCAAAAAATAAATATTAAGTTACATTACTTATATTCTTTAAATTTATGTAGTTGTAGAAAAAGTATAGTGTGCAGCATGTGGGGAAAGTACTTATCTCTCGTGTGTTTGCGGCATTCGCCCTTCAGGCTCGTGCCACAAACTTCCACACTCGTGAGAAAAGTTGAACTTTCCCCACTTGTTGCTCAATATACTATTGTTTTTTCTATAATTTTATTACGCTAATCGATAGATAATACAAATACAAACGAGTTTTTTTAATTCCATTTTGAATGCTATTTATGAAATAAAGAATTTTAGAGAGGGGTTGAGATTTCAATATTTTTGGAGCTGGAAAAAATGTGGTTTATCTTTAATTTTATCAAGCCAATCGATAGATAATATGAACAACTTTTTTTTTAATTCCATTTTTAATGTATTTGTATTTGTATTATCGATTGACTTGATAAAATTAAAAAAAAAAATTTCCTGCTCCAAAAATAGTGAAATATCAACCCCTCTCTAAAATCCTTATTTCATGTATAACATTAAAAATGGAACTAAAAAAAGGTTGTTTGGATTTGTATTATCTATCGACTGGCGTAATAAAATTAGAGAAAAAACAATATTTTTTTCAGCTTCAAAAATATTAAAATTGCATTCCTTTTAAATTTCTTAATATAATTCTATGAAGCATAATTAAAATTATCTGAAGGTATCGTAATCTTTAAATTAAAATTTAGAATGAATTGGATGGATGAATGGATTACAGTAAGGCATTTGATACTATTGATCATAAAATATTATGTATTAAACTTAGCCACTACGGTTTTTCCTTAGAAGCTGTTGCCTTGCTTTCAAACTACCTTAACAATAGAACTCACAAAGTTAAATTAGATCATGAAACATCAAATGCCTTACCTGTAACAAAAGGGGTACCTCAAGGAACCATTTTAGGACCAACTCTTTTCTCCCTATACATAGCGGATTTTCATAGTTTTGTTAAAAACTGCTCAGTACACCATTACGCGGACGACACGCAGATCTATTTATCTTGTAATATTGACTAATTGGTTTCTTTTCAATCTAATTTTAATAATGACCTCAAAAGTTTATTTAACATTTCTGCGGCACACAATTTAAAATTGAATCCTAGTAAATCTATTGCCATTTTATTTGGTCCAAAAAAAGCACGCGAAAGAGCTTTACATCAATTGGAAATTAAAATAGGCGATATTCCTCTTTTATTTACCAACGAAGGAAAGAATTTAGGTTTGTGGCTAGATTCTAATTTGCGATTTAGCAAGCACGTTAATATGTTATCCCAAAACTGTTACAATGTGTTGAGGTTGATATATCCTAATCGAGATTTGCTCTCCACGAAAATAAAAATAAAACTTTGTGAATCATTAATTTTTTCAAAACTTTTTTACTGCGACACTGTGTACGGCCCAGCATTACTACAATCTGACTCTTTGCGTTTACAAAAAATTCAAAACAGCTGTTTACGGTTTGCTTATGGTATCCGAAAATTCGAACATATTTCACATAAAATGAAGGAGTCAGGTTGGCTAACACTGTCTAACTACCGGTCGTTACACTTGCCGGTATTAGTTCACAAAGTTTTAAAATTACGAAAACCGGAATACCTTTTCACAAAATTAACTTCTTTTTCCAATATTAATAACTATCCCACTAGAAACAGAACTACATTAGTAGTACCCATGCATAGTACCACATTATTCGAAAGATCATTCTCGTACGTTGCTAGTAAAAAATATAATGATATAACGGCGGAATATAGATCCTACAGTATTCTTAATTTTAAGAAACGTCTCAAAGAAAACCTTTTAGCTAATCAATCTGCATTATAAAACGAAAACATGAACTGTCAAGAAATAGGTTTACTCTCTTGAAAAATAATTTTTGTATATATAATTTAAGCTGTTTTCATCAATATTCATTTTGTGTATGAAATAGAATGTATTTATTTGCGTTGCAGGTTAAGTTGAAAAACAGCCTTGTGCTGAACTTCGCCTTTTCATCACTTTCCTTCTTTTTTTTTGTTATTGTAAATGTGTAACTATGATGAATAAAGACCATTTATTATTATTATTATAATTATTATTGTTGTTGTAAAAGAATATTTTTCGACCGCTGGCGGTTTGAGCTCCGGCTGGTTTTGGAGCTGATGGCTAGGAGCTAACCTGACACAGGTCATTATTTAGATTGTTTACGTGAATGTCTCGATGCACAAAAAAATAATATGGATTAATGCGAGGCATTTATATCAATGGATAATTGAAATTTTTGATAAGTAGGTATACGAAAAATGCGAAATCGCAATGAATGTCACACAATGTGCAATATAGCGATATCACTACCTGGATAGTGAATATCGCAAATTTCTGATAATATTTGTTCATAATTTAAGTAAAAAATTCACAAATAATTTACGATTTTCAATTAGCGCGTGATCTTTAGATAGAAAATAATTAAGGCTGCTTTCGCGGTTCACTATTTTAGCATTTTCGATGTATCTTAGTTATTTATCATCAGTATAATTTCATTTTTTACTGAATTGTTCAAAAAAAAACATCCTAATAATCTCTAGTCTTTTATTTTTTGTTATACCCTAGTTTTTTTAAATAAAAATTAAAAATGAATATTAAATTTTATTAATTTGCAGATATCAATTTTTGGAAAACTGAAGTTTGTAGCTGATTTTTTTTTAATTTTTTTTGTCTTTTCACAATTTTTTACTAAAATCAAAAACTAATTAAGTTTTGTAGTCAACTGTTTTCCAATAATATTTTTATGTCCAAGTTGTGAAAATATTTCCCTCTTTACCTGTACATTGTAAAATTTAGTATAATATATTTTTTAATATTTTTTACGTGTTGTGTAACTAAGTATGAAAGAAATGTCGTGCAGTTACTAGCAATTAGACTATTTTTATTATACATTTTAGTAAAGAAAAAAATATATAATTTGATTGATATATTTTTTTGATATTGATATTGATATGTTTTTTATTGATTAATGTCCAAATTATTTCGGAATTCATGAATATTTTAAGAAATATCTCGAGTCGAAAACAATGGACAATTTTCAAAATATTTCTAAGGAACTGATTATATTAATTTTTAATTTATTGGAAATCCCAAATAAGAGTGATCGATTTTAAATGTAAATGCACAGCTTATTAATTGCTCTAAAGCAGTGGTCGCCAACCTGTCGATCGCGAGCTACCAGTAGCTCGCGGAGGCAATTCTGGTAGCTCTCACAACGATTTTAATTTAAAAAATACAAACTGCAAAAATCAGAGAAGCTTCCGAAAATTCCACAAAAAATCTAATTGTCATAATATTAAACATAAACAGCGGCAACGTTGCGGTGAGCGATCTGCCGCTGACGCCATCAAGCTAGAATCGGCTAGAACCGACCAGCCGGACCAGCGCGTTAGTGTTCGAGAACGATCAGGATTGCTTTGAACGGGATAAATACGCACGTGGCGCGGCGACATTGCGCTTAGTTTAAAACTG
This sequence comes from Psylliodes chrysocephalus, assembly GCA_927349885.1. Taxonomy (NCBI): domain Eukaryota; kingdom Metazoa; phylum Arthropoda; class Insecta; order Coleoptera; family Chrysomelidae; genus Psylliodes; species Psylliodes chrysocephalus. The sequence continues at coordinate 12,109,983 of OV651818.1, read as the reverse complement.
AATGCGTAACCAACGTCCAGAGGTTGGGTTAGTAGAGAACAACAAAAAATAATATTATGGCAAGCAGTTGTAAGAAGGTAAAGACATACCACTTTCATTCGCAATACTTTTTTACAGAAGTTAAAGATAAAAATGTGTGTTTGTTATGTAATACTTCGGTCTCCGTTGCTAAAAAAGGAAATATTGAGAGACATCATAAAACTGTACATTCTAATTTTGAAAAATCATTCCCACTACATTCTGCCGCCAGAAAGGAGAAACTGAAACAGTTAAAAAAGCAGTTAATTGGACAACAATCAATATTTTTAAGAACAGTCGACAAAAATAAGGCTGCAACTGAAGCATCGTACCGTGTGTCCCAGATAATTGCACAAAAAAATAAACCATATAAAGACGGGGAAATGATAAAACAGGCGTTTTTAGAAGCTGCTGATTCGTTATTTGCCAACTTTAGAAATAAAGACGAGATAGTTTCAGCTATAAAATCTATGCAACTTTCTGCTAATACAGTGATGAGCCGTGTAGAAGTAACGAGCAACAGTTAAGAACTGACTTAGATAACTGTGTTTATTTTTCACTTCAACTGGATGAATCAACAGATGTCGTTGCACTGCCCAGATGGCCGTGTTCGTCAGGATGGTTTTTAGTGATTTTACGATTAAAGAAGATCTTTTGAAGTTTATTCCACTGAAAGGACACACTACTGGACAAGAGTTGTTTTCTCATTTAAAAAATATTATTTCTTCCGAGAAAATTCCAATATCGAAAATGGAAGGCTTGACAACCGATGGCGCTCAAGCTATGGTGGGTTGTGATAAGGGTCTGGTGGCGTTATGTCGTAAAGATGAAACTTTTCCGCAATTTCTCTGTTACCACTGCATTATCCATCAGCAAGCATTATGTAGAAATTTCCTGAAACTAAATAACGTTATGAAGCTGGTGGTAAAAATTGTAAACAAGATTAGAGCTCAAGCGTTACAAATAAGATTATTCAAAACCTTGGCCGATGAAGTTGACTGTCAATACGGGGACCTACTCCTTCACTCTGAAGTCCGATGGTTAAGTAGAGGACGGGTGCTGAAACGTTTTAATGATGTCTTATCTGGCATAGTTCAATTTTTCAAACAACGCGATGAACCGACTCCGGAACTAGAAAATTCAATCTGGCTTAGAAATTTTGGTTTTCTCGTGGACATTACAGAGAAATTAAACGAACTTAATTTGCAGCTTCAGGGGAGAGACAATGAACTAGCGGAAATGATTTCTGATATAAAAGCATTTATCAAAAAGCTGGAGTTTTGGGAACAAAACCTAATTAACAGCGATGCCAAGCATTTTCCTATTCTCTCAGAAAAAATATCTCAAAATCCATTAGAACCCTATTACAGCAAATATCATGTAGAAATAGTTTCTACCCTGAAGAATAACTTCAAAAATCGTTTTAAGGATTTCAACGAAATGGCTTTAGTAGCGCAGTTTGTTGTTTCACCCTTTATGGAAATTGATATCCAACAGTTTGCAACTTGTGTTATGCGGAACTTTGGCGAAGACATCGCTGCAACAGAAATGGAAGTAATTGAGTTTCAAAATGATTTAGCCTTAAAATCGTTAGTCTCAAGTACCAAATGTATCTGGCCTATTGTAAGTAAAGACAAATATTCAGTTCTATGCCGTGTTGCCTTGAAAGTGAAAGCATTATTCAGTTCAACCTATTTGTGTGAATCTTCTTTTTCCAATATGAAGTTTATTAAGAACAAATATCGTAATCGACTTACAGATGAACATTTGGATAATTGTATTCGAATGAGTTTGAGTGTCAGCCTTCTCATTGAACGTGCTTTTTTATTTTTCAATGTTTATGTTCATGATAGTGCGTTACTTTTTTGTTGTTATTATTAACTATTTTTAAATCTTACGTGACATGCCGTTGTGGCTGGATAAAAGTTTATGTTTATTTTTCAAACACCTTCGTTTGGTAGGTAGGAATGTAGCTATGAACAAGTACGTACTAGTAATATTAGTTATTTTGTTGTTAGTTTATTATTAGTACTTATGTATTATGTATTACCAGTTAAATAGTAAAATAAATACATATAATGATAAATTAACTGTGGATTATTTCATTTACGTTGCGTTACGTGGCTTCCTTGTGGGTAGCTCGCTGTTTATTCCAAAATTAACAAAGTAGTTCAACACATTGAGAGGTTGGCGACCACTGCTCTAAAGAGATGGGGTTTTCACTAAAAGTTTTTTTTCAAGTTTGTTCACATTTCATCACATCAATACAGGGTGATCTATTAATGTTGGTCAACTTGCATGGAAAAAATATGTAAGGTAAGCTGGGGTAAGTGTGAATTTGGGGCATATGTGAACACTGCCTGAAAAAGATACTTAATGTCGGTTTAACAACATTTTGATAGTCACTGGTATTAGACCAATCCGCACCTAACTTCAAGTCAATTCAAATTTCTTCAAATGACATTTGTACGATCAGCTGACATTCTGCGTGTTAAATTACTAGAACAATTAGCAAAGGATTGCGAAATATTGGCTTATAAAGTAAGTATTATTTGAATCTGAATATATTTATGGCATTTTAAGTTATAGTGGTGTGTTTTAATACGAAATGTGTAAATATTTTTTAATATTTTGTTTTTAACCTCAATTTGGGACAGTTCACACTTGCCACCCAGAATTTTCTAAAACGGGGTTGGTGTGAACAGCCTAGTTGGGGAAAGTGTGAATGTAGTTGGGTAAGTGTGAACATTTATATTTAATTTTCAGACTGGAAGAAAACAATAAAATTTTACATCGGTCAAATAACTGCTAAAATAGAAGATGGATTTAAAGCGAAATTTTTAAGAAAATTCCATGGAAACAAATTTGCATGGCCACAGGTGGAAGATGTGGCCTGCATTGAAGATGGTGATATCGAATTAGTACTACCGAAGCCCAAAGTAGACCATTGGGGAAAAATGTGCTTCAATCTTGATTTTAGTTCCTATAACGTGTCTTAAAATGAAAGACATATTATTTTTTTATTATTTTTAAGCAGGCAATAACATTTTTTTGTTTTATTTTTAAGGTAGCCAATACCACTGATTTGTTCTTATATGTTCAATGATTATAATTAGATATGAACCAATAATTTAACCAAAGAACGATATTTTTATTAAAATTTCTTTTACTTACACTTTAAACATGTGTTTAAATACCATTGGTACTAAGTACAAGAGTAACTTTTCTGATAAAGTATTGAAATTAGTCTATTTAAGTTTTTGTTCTTTCGTAGAAAAAATATTCATTCATTTTAAAAAGTTTGTAGATTTATAAATAAACCCTATTTGGAAAAATTTTATGGCCTAGTGTTTTTACATACTTGCAAGTTATTCACACTAGCCCCATAGAAATTTAGATTCCAAACTAAGAGAAATAGCATGGGGGTTCACACTTGCACACCTTTTTAAAAAAAAATTAATTTTTTCAAAAAAAAAATTGTTTTTTTCAAATATTGATAGGTTTGCTAAGAAGAGGACACTAGCCTCAATATGTGGAGGAATTTGCGTTAGTGAAAGCATTGTCAAAGTATTTAATCCATAGTGGTTTATCAGCACTATTCCAAAATCAGTTCACACTTACCCCAGCTTACCTTATTATTTTAAAAGGAACACCCTGTATATTTTAATGGCATTCAAAAGACAGATTCATCTACTTTTTAAAAATGTATAGTTTGATATCTTTTGTTTTCTTAACAACACAGATTTTCGAGTTTTTAAGTAACACTGCTGTTTTCTTTATTTAAAAACTGACATTAAATAAAATTAACAAAAAGAATTTATTCAGTAACAAAACATAACAAAAATTTATTAAAAATTAGAAAACAAACATTTATAATGAGGATGTAAAAGTTACAATAAATGCTGTATGTGTCTACCCTCTTGTTCAATGCACATACGCAAGCGAAATTTTAAATTTTCAAACGATTTTTCTAACATATCTGGCGGAATATTTTCGATAATGTTCCTAATGTTATCTTTTAGTTCTTCTACGTTGTTAGGCTTAGGACTGTAGCATTTATCCTTCACATAACCCCAGAGAAAAAATCTGGGACAGTTAGATCAGGAGATCGCGGTGACCACTCAATCGGTCCAGCTCGACCTATCCACTTTTGTTTAAAAATATTATTTAACGAATCTCGTGCTATCATTGAAAAATGAGGTGGTGCGCCATCTTGTTGAAAGTAAATGATGTCTCTAATTCTATCTTGAACTAATTGTGGATAAAAAAACATATCCGTGTAATATGTACCTGTCACAGTTGGTTCCGTAAAGAAAAAAGGACCATAGATTTTTCTAGGGGACAACTCACACCAAACGTCAACTTTTGGACTATCTCTTTCAAATTCATTAAAAGAAGTGGGGTTTTCAGAACCCCATATTCTGCAATTTTGTTTGTTACACATTCCACTAATGTAAAAGGTTGCTTCATCAGACATGATTAATAACGTATTAGGTTCATTCCTGAATAAATCTAGTAAAGTCTTGCATACCCTTAATCGTTTTTCATAATCTGACGGGTACAATTTTTGGTAGGTCTGAATTTTATATGGAGTCAGTTTTAAAATTTTTAGACACCTTTGCACGTCACTTTTGTAAATGTCTAAAATTCCAGCAATCTTTCTAATCGAAATTCTGTAACTGTTAGCTTGCAGCAATTCATTAATAGACAACAACTTTTCAAAAAGAGCATCAGAGTTTCTTGGTTTTTTTAGGTGCGCAATGAAACCGGTTTCGCTAAATTTTACATGTTACTTTTTAATAATATTCACAGAAGGAGGATTTTTACCAAATTTTCTTCTGAATATTCTCCTTGTTCGAGAGATAGATTTAGTTTCTGCATAAATTAACACAGTTTGAGCTTTTTCAGTTACCGAGTAAATCATTTTGTAAGTGACAGTAAATTAAATTACTTGTTTTTATGAATTGTCAAATTTGTTGATTTTGTTGTCAACTTGTCATAGCAAGAGTTGATTTATTTTACTATGTATCAAATTATGTTCAAATAAGGCTTACGAGTGTTTTACTTTTCTATAAAATAGACAGATGTATGTACTTTTAATGAATTTAAAAGAGATAGACCAAATGTTAATGTTCGGTTAATTTTGTTTGTGTTAAATTTCAATTACGCATGTGTATTAAAGAGGAGGGTATACATATGCACATACAGCATTTGTTGTATCTTTTACATCCTTCATTATTAATAATTGTTTTGTAATATATATTAAATTTTTGTTATGTTTTGTTACTGAACAAATTCTTTTTGTTAATTTTATTTAATGTCAGTTTTTAAATAAAGAACACAGCAGTGTTACTTAAAAACTCAAAAATCTGTGTTAATAATAATAATAATAATAATAATAATAGCTTTATTGCCCAACAGTTTCCCATTTACAGGACAATATTCTTAATAGTAAGTACCAATAATAAAGTGGTATCTAAAAATAAAATTAATAAATTACAAAAGTAAATTCTACTTATGGGTTGTGATGTAACATATATTTACACGAAAACTAATTAAAAGTTGCAAAATAAAAACTATAATAGAAAACAAATGAATATTGTGAACAAGCCAACAATATATAAAAAAAAAAAAAATTCTTACAAAAGTAACACAGGGAGAATTCAATATAATACAATATACTTATTACAATATTTCGTTAAGGAAAGTAACTGCATTTTTAATTAGTTCACCAAGAGAACAATGAAAAATATCGCAATGACTACTAATTTTATTGTAATTGTTACACATTACATATAAGGGTGATTTTAACATCAAGTTGGTTTTTGCCCTAGGGCATTCGAATAGCTTGTTGGTTCTAGAATTTAGACGGGGTATATTAAATTTAATTTGTGACAAAATATCGCTACAATCAATAAAATTGTGCATGAGTTTAAATAGAAAAATAAGCGAGGGTGTGTTCCTTCTTAGGCTCAGGCTATTAATATCAAATTGTTTACACAACTCCGTATAATCACAACCACGTTCGGGATATACTCCATCAATTTTGAAAACTAGGTATTTTAAAAATTTTCTTTGAACCCGTTCTATATCCAGAACGTAGCAGTTGTAATAAGGGTTCCAGATCAGACTACAATATTCCAGCTTAGAACGCACGTGGGTACTAAATAATAATTTAAGGGGTGCTATATTTGAAAATTGCCTGCAGTTTCTAATAATGAATCCATACATTCTAAAAGCTTCGGAAACTTTAACTTGAATATGATTTGAGAAGGTTAATTTAGCATCAAAAATTACACCTAAGTCCCTAATAGTAGAACATCTCTCCAACTCATTATCTCCAATCGAATATAAGAATTGAATATTTTCTCTTTTCCTAGAGTAAGTAACTATCTTACATTTTTGAGCATTTAGGTGTAACATATTTGTCTTACACCAGTTATTAATACAGTTCAAATTTCTCTGGAGCTCATTGCAGTGATCTGTATTTTTAATACTTAAGAAAATCTTTAAATCATCCGCAAAACACAATTTATTACAACTAATTTCATTGTATAAATCATTAATAAATATTAAAAATAGTAGAGGTCCAAGATTTGAACCCTGTGGTACTCCAGATGTAACCTCAATTGATTCTGATTTAAATCCATTGTAAGTAACGAATTGTGTCCTATTTGATAAATATGACTTAAATAAAGCTAAAGTGCTGTTAGAAAAACCAGTCTTTGAAAGTTTTGAAATTAAGAAGCTATGCTTAACTCTATCAAATGCCTTCGAGAAATCGGTATATATCACATCCACCTGTCCTTGGTCATCTAATACATCCGCAATAAATTGTTAAGAAAACAAAAGATATCAAACTATACATTTTTTAAAAAAAGTAGATGAATCTCTTTTGAATGCCATCAACATATACAGGGTGTTCCATTTAAAATAATACATATTTTTTCCATTTAAGTTGACCAACATTAGTGATAAAATGTGAACAAACTTAAAAAAAAACTTTTGGAAAACCCCATCTCTTTAGAGCAATTAATAAACTGTGCTTTTACATTTAAAATCGATCACTCTTATTGGGAACACCCTGTATTTTAAAAGTAGACTTTATTATTTTGCTAATTTTAAATCCTAATGTACTAACACCCCACAATGTCGTTTCGACAATACTCAGATCACAATGAGTTCGTAAGTAAAAGTATTTTTGAAGCAGCTTGGGAAGCCATGGAACAAGCAGGACTGGAAGAATTTCAATTAGCAAAAGATATTGGAGAAGTAGATGACCAAGGAAATGGTCTAATTGCAGTAATTGTTGACGGTGCATGGTCTAAGCGGTCATATAAAGTTAATAATAACGCTTTATCTGGAGTGGTAAGTTTATATTTTAATATTATAATGTGTGCTCCAAATACAATGTTTCTAAAGTAAGCCATAACCGACAGAATTGTGAAGAATCCTTCATGCGCGATTTTCCACGGTCTACTTTGTTGAAGCTTATAATCTTATTAGCTTCTTCTTTTATATGTTTATATTTGAGTTAAGTTTGTTGAGTCACTTTTTATAGAAGTATCAAAAATAAAATAAATACTGTCAATCATTTTCAATCCATTTTTATTTATTAACTGCAAAACCAACGAGAAGATTCAACACATATTTATTTTTGACATAACATATAATGGGTTTATTTTTACAGGCTTGCATTATTGGGACGAAAACTGGAAAAGTTTTGTATGTTTCTTTTAAAAGTAAGTATTGTCCTATCTGTGTTGGAGCTTTAGCTAAAAACATAAAAGCTGCAATTCATAAATGTTCAAAAAATTGGGATGGTTTTTCGACTTATATGGAATCGGATCTAATTTTAGAAGGATTCCGTAATAAAAGTGCACAAATTAAAATATCGATGGTCTAGTGTGCAAATGTGTTAAGTGCATAAAAAATCATTTGTTGTTATTTAAAATTGAAACAATTTTGATATTTATCATAGTTTATAACTGCAACATTTAAAGCGGTAGGTACTTGGTGCAATCAACTATTTAGGGCTTTTTTTCTGTACTTCTTTGCCACTTCTATTGATGTATTTCTTCCCGCTAAGACGATATGTTTTATTTACTGATTGCTTCCACAATTCTTTATTAGCTTTTCTTCTTCTTTTTTCTTTTCTGTTTTCGCTACTTTATCTTCTTCTAGTTTCCATTCCTTTTGAGTTCTTCGATTGTTATTTTCAGTGTCAGTATCTTCTGGTTCTGCATCGGATGTACGAGTATATGATGGTTTATAGGAACTAGATGATGCTTCAAATCATTTATATCTTCTGGCTCTTCATCACTAGAAAAATCCTTCTTACTGGTTCCAGGGCCAATAACTATATTTCTGTACCCAGAATCTAGACTATTATCTAAAAAAATATCATTTAGTGAGTTAAAAAATGAAATTCGCAGTTAGCAATACCAACAATTAATTATATCCGTTAAAAAAATAACAACATACCAGCATTACATTCCCCAGGATCATTATTTGCATTTCCTTGCTCTTCTAACTCTACATCACTAATGTTAGGAAGATCCTGCTTCTTGATCCTGGTTTCAGGAATAATTATATTTCTGTACTTAGCATCTAGTGTGACAAATGCCTTGCATATTTGAATATCTTGTTTAGGACAATTACCTAAAAACCATCATAATAATATAAGAATAATATTAAAATAAAAGTCATAGTTACAAATATCAACAAATAATTATTGAGTATTATAATAACCGCATAAGAAATATCAACATACCTTTAGAATTACATTCAGCATTTTGCAAAGTTGATGTAACATGCTCTTTAACAAGAATGTGCTGAGAAATAATGTTTATTTTTGCCTTCTGACCTTCAATACTCTGATTATGAGTGCTATCTAAAAACCAAATAAATTATTTGGTGAAATATTAACCCTAAAAGACTTAACTTACCTTTACAATTTGTTAAAGCCAACTGCACTAGCTAAAATGTCTAAAAGACATTTTTATTGCAAAATTTTACCAACTGAACACGACATAAAACACCTTAAATAACAAAAGCAATCAAAAGATAACCTCACTTTGACAAACATGCAAATGTGTTAAGTAAATAATTAAACTGGTACGAATAAATTTGTTTCGTAGAACAAATGTGTTAAGTGCACTTGACACATATGCATTAGAAATCTTTTTTCCAAAGGTACTTATTTCAATTGTTAGATGGCGCATTTAGGTGAATTTTTAAATTTTACTTAACACAAGTGTTTGTAGTAAAAATTTGAAAGTATTTTGGTTCACTGGCACATGTAACTCATTTTACCCAATTTTGGTACTCAACACATTTGCACGCTGGACCATCGATATGCAAAAATTATTGGCGATGAAAATATTTGCTTAGAGACCCTACGGAAGAACAATGGTTTGCAAAGTAGAATGCATAAACCATCTTCTTAGGAATTATTACACAAATTTGCGTAATCTTGCGAAAAAAAAAATACAGTTCAAAAAACAAAATAGTAAGTCCAGGACTAAAAATTTTGAGTGATAGGATTTTGAAGTTACGAGTGGGAATTAAATCGGCTATAAATTACCACAGAAAAAATACCAGTGATATTGTTGACAACGTGAAGCAATTAATATTGTATCAGCTGGTAATAGCCACAGTTTATTATTAAACATGACTAATAATGCTGCAGAGACATATAATTCAATCGTAGCCAAATTTGTTGAAAGAAAGAGAATTCATTTTGCAGTAAAAAGAGGATATAATGTTCGGTGTACAGCTGCAGACATTTCTTTTAATAAAAAAGAGAAATATATTCCCACTCTTTATAAAAAGCTGTCAAAAAGTGTTCCTGAAATTCACACACAAAGATTAGTTACTCAAATGAGCAAAGGTAGATGTTGTTACGGTTCAAAATCCATATGAATGTACTGGGATGCTTTTGCCACAAAAATAATATATATGGTATTGACATTTAACTTTTAATTTACTTCAATTTATTATTTAAGGTTAATAAGAATAAAATCTATTAAAAGATCACTCCGTATACTCCGTTTTAGGTAGAAGTTTAATAGGAGATCCATTTCTCATGTTCTGTGAGTTAACTAGAATGAAAAAAAGATACCTTTTATAAGTCCATTGTCAAATTGGAAATTGTAGAAGTTTAACCTTTTATCAAGTATTTCTTTCTTGTTTTGAAGATTTGTTCTGATCCATTGTTTTCTTAATTAGTTTGTAGTTAAGTTCTACGAGCCTAAAGGGACAAAAAAACGTTTTGAATTCTATAAATGGCTTCAGGGTTCGTTTTCTTTGTTTATTTACATTAATTATGACATTATGTCATTCAAATTTATTCAGGTAATTGTCTAATTCATTACAAATAATTAAAACCCCAAATAACCTGGGTAATTTTGGAATTAGGTAGGTGATTGTGAGAAATTGGCTAATAATATTTTAAATTACCTGTCATATTTTATTATCATTTCCTGTAGAAGTCATTAATTTTGTCGGTGCATATCCTGCCTCCATTGTTCATTCTTCTAGTATCCCTTCATAGAACATGTCTGTGTTTTTGAAGATCTTTTTATAAGGATGTAAGGTACTAGAAACGAAAAGACTGATTGAAAATTTATTTAGTATTGCTATTTGTTGGTATACTTAATCTCGCAAGAGGATTTTATTTTCAATTAAGCAAAAACTTACTTCTAAAAAGGCCACATTTCAACTCAGGTACAGTAATTTCTCAATTATCACTTATTTGTCCTTCCTTTATACAAGATTGTATAATATAAAGTAGTATTTTGTATTTTAAGCCTTTCTTTTCTCGCTATCATAGTCATAGATAGTTTCATTTTTTTCTTGTTCGATTAATTTACATTGGAACATTTATGTGTAATTCTGGACATCACATTAATTTGAGGTAGTCTCAAGGACAGCTGTATTTGGGAACTTACTGCTGGATAGTAGTAAACCATTAAGACACCATTTTCGTCCCTTACTTACTGGAGTTACCTACAAATGAACAAAAGGACGATATTTTAATTGGAGGTTAAGATAAGTGGACCTATTCATACCTTTGAATCCAATAGGCTGTTTTGTCAAGTAACCCTTCCAAAGAGGTCTTCGAATTCAACCCTTGCCTATGTAGGATAATGTCAATTTCCAAGGTAGGAATTTTACTGATTATACCAGCCCAAGTCGTATCAGATAGAAGGTGTTATCACACAAAATATCTCCACCTTCAGTGTTTGGGAATATTCTGAAATTTGTATATATTCAAAGGACTTACCTACAACCGAATTATAGCTAGATATTGAATAAAACCTCAAGATTCTCCTTTTAATATCTAATAAACACGTTTTAATTATATACCATAACCCTTAATATTATTCTTCTTTTTCATTTGCGGTGTCCATCAGATAATTTACCCAGGTAAATAATCGATTGTATCTCGGTACAATCGCCAAACGGTCTTAACCAAATCAGTCATTTAGCCAATCTCTAGGATAAAAGGAAAAATTACCTACGATCTTCTCTTTGACTGATCAGTGAGATAACTAATTTCCCCATTTATTGTTTTGCTCTGTAGGTCATAGCAAATTTGGCGCCCAACGTGGGGCGATCAATTAAACAAACGCAAAAGTGGCGCACCTAAAGATAGAGACTACGAACTTCAATGCGATGATGATGACAATGTTTTGGAACAAAAAGAACTGCAATTTTTGAATAGTTTACCAAAATCAATAGATGATATTTGTAAAATTAAAGTACCTACTAAAGGTCAGGCCAGTAATGATCTGTGGAAATAACATCGTAGTAATGTGCTCTTAGCTACAAATTTTGGAAATGTTTGCAAACTACGCAAAAAAGACTGCTAATAACATCTTATTTTCATCTTTTTGCGGATCAATCGCTAGAAAATGGGACCAAGAATATGAATCTATTGCGATAGAAGAATTTAGAAATAAATATGGAAAATTTGTTCCAAATTGACACCAAAAATAGGAATTCAAGAAAAAAAAATTAAATATCTAGCCAATACAGATGGCCAAATTAAATTAAAAAAAAATTATTATCAGGTACAAGGACAATTGGCTATAACGAAAGCGAAATATTGTTATTTTATAGTTTGGACCCCACTAGGAATTTTCGTAGAGAAAATTGAGAGAGATGACAATTTTTGTTTATGTGCTGAACCAAAGTTAGTTGATTTTTATTTAAAATATTTAATAAAAGAAATTGTAAGAAGAAATTGATGTAATTTATATTTTTTGTGATTGTAGTTTGTTATGTGAAATAAAATGTTTCATTAAAAATGGTAGGTGAGTATTTAATTTATTTTGACCTATTTTTACTTTCAGTGAAGATCAATCCAATACATTATATTTTTTTATGATGTTAAAACAAATGCGTACGATAAAATAGTTTTCAAAAAATTTTTACACTACAAATTAATTTTATATTATGTACCACTGTATATTGAAGCACTTTCCAAAAATCAGTTTCCTACTTTAAATATACCATAAATAAAGCCATCCAAAGCTTTCGCGTGGATACCAAGTGTATATTATCGAATATTAGTAATAATAACAATAATGTTTATTTACAAAAAATAGGATCAATAATTATATGTATAAAAATTCTTTACTATTTCACCTTAGAATATAAATAAAATCAATTTAAATGTAGTTAATCATTTATTTAAAAAAGAATTCCACTAGATGAAGAAACAAAAATATTCTCTGCAAAGAAATTACTATCAACCCAATAGTTACAATATACCAACAAAGGACTTCGCACTTTTCTTATGCAAACGGGAGTACCGTCAAAATGTCTGAATTTTTGATATGTTAAATTACTTGATGTCCTCATCAAAAGTGTCCATGGGCCCAATTGTATTCTATGACTAGATTTTGAGATACAGGGTGTTGAAGTTAAAAATCCCCAATTCTTTAAAATGGACACCATAAATCACCCTTAAATATTTTTGGTGTTTGGTTATTTGCTCATTCTGTGGAGTCAAAATACATACTTAACTACTATAATTAAAATATTGTCCCTTACAGGGTGATTAATTATTCGGCAGATCTTTTTTGTTCAAAGTAGGTATTTCCACCGATCAAAAATAGCTGAAATACCGAAAAAACAAAATATCACCGTCTCAATATTTGATATCGTATAGTACTCGATGTACTCGTTCAAAATTCTTATTGGTAAAATTAGATCCTATGGCTAGTTTTCCAAATATAACTTAATATGTACCAAATATATGAACAATAAATATACTGACATAAGTAGATATGTTTCAGAGAAAAATACTGTATATTAAATATTTTGACACATGTGTTGGATTAGAAGTATACCCCTTGTACTATTTAAGGCAGCCAAAATATTTCGTACTTACAGGGTGATTGCGGTTGAATATGTAAGGTGAAAAAAATTAACAAAATGTTGAAATAGTTGGCAAAAAATAAAAAATAATTGCCTTTTAACTTACGAGTGGTTTATCAAAAAAATCTTATTGGTTCACATACAGGGTCATACATTATTTTATTACAAAAAAAAGTTCATTATTCGGTAGGTCTAAGTAGTATATATATATATATAAAAATTAGTGAAAAAATAAAATATTTAGCTGGTCCCTTAGTGGTGATAAATTAAAAAATTAAAAAAATTCAGCTTTGTGCAGCTCTTCGCTTGATTTAAAATCTCTACTCGAGGAAATTCAGGAATATGCATGTGATTCAGTCTTCGCCGCCGACCATTTCTGGTAGTCAGATTTTGGGCTTCAACGCGTGCTTGTATAAAATTAACGTCATCTAGTTTGTTTAAAATTTCAACTGCTATGTCCATTGTAACTGGTACATTTATAAGAGGATGAAACTTATTTAACAACGCACCTGCAATATGATAAAAACTACTCAAATTAACAGCATGATGCGTGGATACGCGGCCTTTAAAAAATTTAAAAATGGATTTGAAATATCCATTTCTGGCTTCTACAATCCAACGAGTTTTAGTTATTAGTCTCGATCTATTAGCTTCACTTGTTGATAATTGCCGTTGGTTTTAATAAAGCAAAAGTGGCATAAAAGTAATTAACATAAGTTCTTCTAATCTAGGAATAACATCTCTGTAGCCTCTATCTACTATTAGTTACTATATCTCCTTTTGTAATCCAGTTTATAAATTCATTATTATCATTAGCCAATTGGTGCCGTAAGATTGCTGCATCATAAAATAAGGACCATTGATTGATGAAATATATCCGTCAGGAACTACTGTAATTTCTGACTTAACTAAATGTTCCTTCTTAAAGTAGCAATAGGACTGACGTAATATTCTAAAATTACTACTTTTTCAATTGAGTTATATGTACAATCTACAAAAAATATGGCCTTTGGAGTATCTGCTATAGGGTTGTAAAGTGTGTTTACGAATTGAGGAACATGATTGATGATATAATTTTTTCTGATCATTGATCTAAATCCAATATCACTAGGTTCAAATTTTTGAAACAGGGACATACGGACATTAGACATGACTATACTAGTGACTTGTCGGGATAAATAATTAAAAAGTAATTTTATGAACTCATCTGACAATCCATGTCTTAGTTTAACAAGGAAAGCAAGTGAATCTTTTTGAGCAATATTCTATTGGTTTACAAAATTCATATAATACTTGAAAAAAATTCTCTTTAGAAATTAAAGTTAAATATTTAAATTCTTTTAAACTAAAAGTATTTGTCTTTCCAATTTTTAAAATTATTAGCAGTAGCAGCCGCTCTTAAACTAGACAAAAATTGCTGAATAGTAACGGGGAGGAAAGGTCTATAAACAAAACGCAAACCAGCATGTAAATTAATCATTAGTGAACCTGAATGATTTAGATGAATGTCACAAATCTTCAGATATTCGGGTACATAAATATTTGAACTAAAAAAATATTTGCCTTGCATACTGCCGATAGTGGGGTGTTAAAACATTAAGTCTTAGGCAATTTGGATCATTTTCAATATTTCTAAGTTCCTGTGTAATGCGTGAAAACAGTTTAAACATCTATATTATGGTCCTTGTCTAAACGAATAGTGAGTCAAAGTTGAAAGTGACTATTGCAGACATAACAGCTTATCCTATTTGCAAACGCCATACTTGCAACATTATTTATTTAAAACACTAATAAAAAACGGTCTAAAATAATAAAAACGTCATTTATTATCAAACTCAACAATAGATGGATGTTTAATTATTCGGAAAATATTTAATCATAGCCTTCTAGATGAATACATATAAATCAAGTGTAAGCATGTTTATATATCCTATAGGGTTGTTGGCATATTTACCACTATTTAGAATTTACTAATATAATCTATTAATCGTCTAAATATACAAAATATACAGGATAATCAATTTTTATGAAAATCTTCGGAAAAACTTCAGTCGTGCATGCAGTCTTAAGCTTTATATTTCATCTTAAAACATATACAGGGTGATTCTTAACACAGTACCAGACCAAAGCCGATTTAAAATGCCTTGGTTTTGTCGATTACAACAAGCTATAACACTTTACGTCTGAAGTGAAAAATTACGGAGTTACAGGATATTATAGATTATCTATAGTTCCAAGTTCAAATATTTATAGCGCTATAATCATTAAATACGACTTGCATGCCTTTGCATAATGACAATATAAAAACAGGCTGGTGATTAGAAAATTACGAATATTTTATTAGGTACCCCGTATTCATATCATATTGTTTAGAGAAGCCCTTTAAAAATCAGAAGAGGAACAGGTAAGCTTTAAATTATAAAAATATCAACAATTGTTTCGTGAAAATTTCAATAATATAGCTGGTCGACTTATGTTAAATATTTGAATGACCAATAATATGAAAATACTATTTCTTACATGAATGTGTACCTACCAATAAATAGATGTAACTATTACTCAATTGATTTCATAGAAGAAACTCGCAATGAATATGAAATTAAGAAGACAGTTAAGAAATGGATAATTTCCCAGATTTTTCTGCTCATTGACTACTTCATTCTGATAATCCATTAAATATTTCTAATTTCTATTTATTCCAAAAACTATGTAGACCAGGGTCGATAATTTTTGAAACCAAAAAAAATTACAGTAGGATGAAACCCATTAGAAAAGCAGGGGAATATGATCAAAATGAAAGGAAAAATAAATTACGGTCGATCCGAGTTCGGGAAGTGGGAGGGGGTGAGTTTTTAAGGGTGAAAAATTGTTTATCTTGATTTCCGGCAAAACTACAAGTCCTATGGAAAAAAGTTAAATGGCAAAGTTGTAGGTCATAAAAAGATCTACAACTTTTGTATTTGCAATTTTTTCACATAACCTCAAAATTTAGGTGAAAAATTCAAAAAACCAAGTTTTTGGTTTTTTATTTATATCTTTTTCAAAAAAAAAAATTTTTCTACGAAATTTGGTGAAAACTTACCTTATTATGTCCCAAATATACTGTAATTTATTTGATTAAAAATATTTATTTTTTCGCCTCATTTTAACATAATATCAAAAAAGCACCCTAATTTTCAATCGAAAATTCTAACGTCAAAATTTCAGCTTTTTTCAAAAAGTTTGGGGGCTTTTTGTTCGTTAAAATATCTACTTTCTGATGGTGTAAAAAAAATATACATTACTATAGGAAATATTATTAGAAAATGCAAAAAATTGAAAAAACCTCAAATTCGAAATTTTTTTTAATTACTATGTACAATTTCATCAAAAAAATGTGATTGCTGCAATTTTTTTTAGTTAAAAAGTTTATTTATTTTACTCGAATTACATTCATGTCATACAAAATCTCATACAAAATAAATATACATGTAAATCGTACTATTGAATTTAGAAACTTAATTCTGATTACGTTATTCGTTAAATTTTTTTTAAAAAACGTTAATCTTGTTATTTATAAATACCTTATCTGAAATTCTAATCAGTTATTCATTAGTTTTTGTCTCTTTGGAGGCATTTCTTCATCGTCAGATGAATATTGTAGATGTCTTATTAAATATTAACTTTATTAACTTATTTCTTTGTTAATTATAGAAGTATATTTTAATTTGCAATTTTTTCGTTTATCAACAAAACATGAAATCTTACGTTTTTTAAGTAATTAAAGTGTAAATTTTAATAAATACCTCAAAATTGTACATAGTGATTAAAAAAAAATTTTCGAATTTGAGGTTTTTTCAATTTTTTGCATTTTCTAATAATATTTCCTATAGTAATGTATTTTTTTTTTTACACCATCAGAAAGTAGATATTTCAACGAACAAAAAGCCCCCAAACTTTTTGAAAAAAGCTGAAATTTTGACGTCAGAATTTTCGATTGAAAATTAGGGTGCTTTTTTGATATTATGTTAAAATGAGGCGAAAAAATAAATATTTTTAATCAAATAAATTACAGTATATTTGGGACATAATAAGGTAAGTTTTTACCAAATTTCGTAGAAAAATTTTTTTTTTTTGAAAAAGATATAAATAAAAAACCAAAAACTTGGTTTTTTGAATTTTTCACCTAAATTTTGAGGTTATGTGAAAAAATTGCAAATACAAAAGTTGTAGATCTTTTTATGACCTACAACTTTGCCATTTAACTTTTTTCCATAGGACTTGTAGTTTTGCCGGAAATCAAGATAAACAATTTTTCACCCTTAAAAACTCACCCCCTCCCACTTCCCGAACTCGGATCGACCGTAATTTATTTTTCCTTTCATTTTGATCATATTCCCCTGCTTTTCTAATGGGTTTCATCCTACTGTAATTTTTTTTCATTTTTTACCATTTTTGAAGGCTTCGGCCCTGGTCTAATGTCAGTTTGACAAAGTTTGTTATTGCCTATTTAAAATATTAATGTATGTTTATTTATAATCTTTTTCAATAAAGAACTCACAAGCAATTAATTTTCTAATTTAGCAATAATTTTATATATTGTTAATTTTTTCAACTTGCAAGTTCAACTGTAACCATTCTTTAGGGAATGCGACTTAAAACAAAATGTATTGGAGGCTTTACCTCATTGGTGGCGTGTAATGGAGCTCATATTCTTATTTAAATATACAATACAAATAGGCATTTATGACAATACCCGAGCCAAATAAACCTGTAATCCGATCATAATTCATTTCTCCACATCCTACTTAGACCTACCGTATAATCAACTTTTTTGTACCGGAATAAAGTATTACCCTGTATGCATGGGCTAAGTTAGGGGGGACTTGGGAGGGCTAAACCAAATTAGCCCTCCCAAAAATAATTCGAACATTTATCGCATATCCACCCATACATTTCAGATTTCAGAACAGAAATTAAAAAATAAAAAGAATCGTGCCATTTGATTCATTCTGCAATTTTACATTTAGTTCAGGAGGCAGTGAATTTTTTTTGTACTTATTTTTCTAGTTGGTGTATATGAAAATGAACTGTTCTCTTAGTAACAAAAAACAAAATTTTTGAGTCCGGCACTTATTTTCCCAGTCATAAATATTTTACATTTACTAAACTAGAACAAAAAGTTTATAAAAATAGCAGTTTGGATTATCTCAGATAGTGGAAAGTGAGTGTGGCAGAAAATTTAGCATATAAATTGATACAATCATGAACTGTTAATAATAATAACTCTGGCTGATTTACGAAATTGGCAAATGAGTCTGGTAACATCTTCAAAATCGAACAAATATAATATTTTTGCTTTTATTTTCCCGGGTTTGAAAATTTGCCACGTGATAGATTATATTGTAATTTTACACCTCTATTTTATAGCCGATCAAATGCTGTTATTTTAAAACGTTTCCATGACAACCAGAAAAATTTCAGGAAATTTTTCTTCTGGTGGGTACCCTGAACGAAATTATACTGAACATTTTTTTGGCAGTTGAGAAACTCTTTTATGCATATAATATTACGACGCAACGCGATAGTGTGATTAAAAAATTTGCCGTTAATATTTTATTTAATACCAATTATAACTAGGTAGAAATACACTACATTTATTTTAAGTAAAATAATAATTAGGTTTTTCGCGTCAACTAAACGACTTCAAATATGACAAATGGTCATGGTATGGCCACAGCATATAAAATATATGTTTTATATTTTGTGGTATGGCCAGCTTTGAAAATTTGATTTTAGTCGTTTTAATGCATGTCTGTCAAGTTTTGAAATTTGGATATTTTGGTGTAAAATTTTTTTACCCAATACGACACCTGCTTAAATTATTATCAGTAAATTTTTGCTTACTCACGCATATTTTAAGAAAATTATCCATCGTCTTCGACTCAGGATAAATTTCAAAATATTCGTAAATTCGAAAAAATTTCCGGAAATAATTTAGGCACTAGTGGTATTCTAAGTGAAAATACACGTCTGGCTGACAATTACAATCACGAAGGCCTGCCACCAATCACAATTCATATTTTGGACACCCAACTACTATTATTTTTAAAATTTTTAATTCTGAGAGACTGTCAGTATATTTTTTAGTCATATGCATTAAAATTAGTTATTTTTGTTTGAATCGATAAAAAATAGCATTTTTATTTTTATTTGGGCCACATTTAAAAAAATAAATTTTAATCAAATTGTATGAAACTAATTTAATTACGAGTATTAAAACTAAGAACCTAAAAGTGGCGGTGGAGGACAGAGCATCTACCTTCCACGCAAATAGCCTGGGTTCGAATCTGGACTAGTGGCTTATTTTATGTTTATTTTCTTTTATAAATTAATAAAATTCATAAATGATTTTAAAATTAGTTATTTTGTCTAAACCTAAAATAATTTTTTAAATTTGTATATTTTCGTTATTGGTTCATAGAAAATATATACTGTACAACTCAAGTGAATTATCCATATCTACTCTTGTTCCACAAACTACTATTTTATGACTGTGAAAATGAGTGAAATTTTTGTGATGAAAATTATTTGATGAAAATTTTTCAGGTTTTTCACTTGATATAAATATATATTATATATGATATTTTATCCATTTTCATAGATTCGTTAGAATTTTTTTACTTAAATTCAGTATACCTCTATAACTATTATATATTATATGACTAGAGCTAGGACTTTAGCCCCCCCAGATCTGATGACATAACTTCGCCCATGCCTGTATGTGGACTTATAATATTTTTTTGATGAATAACTCACAAGGTAATTATTTTCTATTCTTTGGCAACAATTTCAACATTTTGTTGATTTTTTTATCTTACATATTCAAGCGCGATCACCCTGTAAGTACGAATTTTTTGTCTGTTTCCAAATAGTATAAGGGATATATTCCTAATCTAACACAGTGTGTCAAAATATTTAATATAAGATATTTCTCTAAAAAATATCTACACTTATGTCAGTATATATTTATTGTTTAAAACTATTTGGAAAACTAGTCATAGGATCCAATTGTATCAATAAGAATTTTGAACGAGTACATCGAGTACTATACAATATCAAATATTGAGAGACTTTGAGGGTGATATTTTGTTTTTCGGTATTTCAGCTATTTTTGATCGGTGGAAAAAAGATCTGCCGAATTATTAAACACCCTGTAAGGGACAATATTTTAATTATAGTACTTAAGAATATATTTTGACTACACAGAATAAGCGAATAACTTCCAAAAATATTAAGGGTGATTTATGGTGTCCATTTTAAAGAACTAGGGATTTCTAACTTCAACACCCTGTATCTCAAAATCTAGTCATAGGAATACGATTGGGCCCATGGACACTTTTGATGAGGACATCAAGTAATTTAACATATCAAAAATTCAGACATTTTGACGGTACTCCCGTTTGCATAAGAAAAGTGCGTGGTCCTTTGGCCACCCCTCGTTTCAGGTGGAGATGAATACCAAAATGGATAAGCGTCCCATTAGACTGAACGGAGAAAGATAGAATTATTACACGTACAATTAATTGTCTTTACATAAACAAAGAAAGGGTTGCATACAGAAATGGATGAGGTACTTCTCAACTTCGATCGAACGGAAAGCGGTAGAACAGCCTTAACACTATCGAGTTTTAGGGTACGAATACAGAAGGTTTCTCATTCTCAGGTTGTATGGCTGGATTTTCTTTTTCTAATATGATGTATAAAGAGCGACATCTATGCAAATATTTAGGTATTAACTAATGACCAATCAGGTCACGTAATTGTGTAAAAAATCAGCCATAAATTGGTAGCGAAAAACTATAAAAATTTATTTCGAAATACGAGTAGTTCTAATTATTGCATTTTTTTAATAGCAATGCTTGTATTTTTTTACTAAATGAACTTTAAATTATCATAAGTTATGCCAATAAAAATTTCTGATTAATTTGCCACGAATCTTAATGTGAAAACAAATGAATAGCATTTTTGCATTTTTTCTGCATTTATTTTTTAATTAAGAGTCATCTAAAGTTTCCTAGATAGCTATCAGAAATAAATATTAACGAGATATAATATTGCTTAGTTTGTTAAACCAGGGAAAGTGGGGAACTTTTTATATATTGTTGGTTTTACCAAAACTTGCGAAAAATACGTTTGTTTTTATATCACCTCATAGATCTGTCACTTTTAATTTTCCTGTTTCCAGCAAGGGAAGTATAGGAATCATTTTTTTGAGCTCGGGTTTTCGATAGATCTTTACTTATTTGGAATATTCTGAATTCGTTTTGACCATTTTCGCTATAATGTATGTCGGTCTGTATGTGTATCTATGACAGTGGCGTGCGGTAACATTTTTGGAAGAGAAAGCGATTGAATAAAAATACAGCAGGCCAGTAAGCACAGCGCCGTAGGCCAAAATTTTTTGTTACTATTACTTTATTACTTAGTTTAGTACTAGAAGCTATAAAAAAACTTACCATTGAAAAGCTTCCTTGGTTTATTTAAACGTAAAAAAACATTTAACTGAAGTTTTTTTTATTTTCTCCAGCATTTTATGCACAGTTGACACAGCAGTTGATACAGCAGTTGACACAACAGTTGACACAGCAGTTGACATTTATTTATACTTAAGATCTATTCGCTTATGCTCAATGGCTGCAAATTTGTCTATAACATCGTCGTAAAATTTTGGATTTTCTGATAACTGTTTAACAAGCTGTTTTTCAATGGATATTAGTGCTAAATTAGAGAGTCTGTCTTCAATTTCGTATAAAACTTTTAATGCGCTTTAAAGCTGAAAAACTTCGCTCAACTGACGTACTTGTGGCTGGGATGGTTAGTACTAATTCACACAACTTGACGACTTCATAAAGGGACTTATTTAAACCAGTTGTTATAAGAAAATTTAACACATTGATGGGCGTCTTTTTATCACTAATTTCAGTTGTTTCATAAACAACACTTAACTGGGACTTTAATGCTGGAATATCGAAAAAAATTCCATAATTTAATTTTAGTGAATTAAAAGTTTCCGATGGAAATTTTGATGAATCGTAGTTACTAATATTAAAATTGCAGAATTCAACAAATTTTAATTCGTTAAAGTTTTGAAATCGAGAGTTCATTTGTTGTAAAATATTATCAAAAATTTCGGCGTATAGTCGACGATAGGAGGTCTCTCTATCGCCAACATTATCAATTCTAATACTCTTTCTTTCAGGTTCTAAGCCAATGTTTTGACTCCAAAAGTGTTCAAACTGATCTCGTTTTTTATTTATTTTATTTTTAAAATCATCAATTTGTTTAATGCAAAAGCCAATGTCATTTGACTTTGTCTGTAAAATGTCGAATAAAATGTCAGTAAAAAGGAAAATATCTGCAAAAATGTTGAGCAAAAAATTGAAATCAAAGTTTTGTTTGAGCCAATGCAAATACCCTTTAGCAGCAGTAACAGTTTCAGCATCCCATGTTTCTTTATTATCCCAAACGTCTTGAAAAAAGTTTATTAAAGAAACTCGGTATTGAAACACTCTTTGCACTAAACGTCCATTGTAGTTCCATCGCGTCGGAGCAACTTTTGGAAACCTTCTTTGAACGTGAACGTCCAAAGCGCCAGTTCTTTTCGATGACTTTGAAAAGAAGGAAGCCAAACCACTAAGCGTCTAAAAGAAAACTTTGCAATCTTTATTATTATCCATGCTTCGCGATAAAAGCAAATTAAGTCTATGTACTATACACGGAACGAAAATTGCATGTTTAAACTTTTCTTTCACTTCAGCTTGAAGGCCTCCTAAATGGCCACCATTACGGCAGCACTATCGTAGCTCTGGGCAACAAGGTTAGAACCACATTCTAAACTTAAAGTAATGTCACAATCAATTTTAAACAATGCATCTGCAGTTTGTTCGCTAGTGACGTCCAAAAATCCTAAGAATCGCTCTTGAGGAATGCCATCCAATACATATCGCACAACAATGGATAATTGACTTAAGTTTGCTACATCTGTGGTTTCATCAAGCGCAATTGATACGAAAGGTGCTTTTTTAATTTCACTTTTAATGTGATTCATCATAACGTCGGCAGTGCATTTAATTAAATCATTTTGGATTTTGTTTGAGGTACCTCGGAAAGTCGTCGAATCAATAAAATGATTTTTTAGGGTATCATCGTATTTTGCTAAAAAACTTAGAAGGTCCATGTAATTTCCTCGATTGGCGGAGCCACTTGCTTCATTGTGACCCCTAAAACTTAGTTCATGCTCTCCCAGGAAACAAGTTACATCTATTAATTGTTGTAAGACGTCCCTATTTTTTTTACCCTTTCATTGTGAATTTTGTTGCTTATTTTTAAATGATTATCCAAACTATGTTCAATGCGATAGGTCCCGAATGTTTTTTCTTTAATTGTAGCACTTATATGAGATTTGCTATTTGTCGTTTTACACTTTTGTGAAAATTATTCAAGTCTGTACTACCGACTGAGTTCCAATGTGTTTTTTCGACTATATTAAAAAGTAGGCAAGGCCAGCAAAACAATTTCTTCAAAGTTTTGCAGCCGGTTAACCATTCATACTTTTTATAGAACCCTACGTGAAAATGCTGATTTTTCTACTTTCGTCTCTAAACTGATAGGATCCTTTAGTCTATTAGAATTAATAATGTCCGTTTTCTCTTCAAAATTTCTACTTGAAAATCCTTTTTTTAATAAAGAGTACACCATACAGACACAATTTACCACATTATTATTGTTAACAGGCACAGTGCATAGTTCCTCCATTTTACAAAAAGGAAAACAACTACGAAAAACAAACCGAAATCTACCTAAAATCTAAGATTTTCCTCACACGTCGATTCACTTTGCGAATTGCAATATGCGTAAAGCAACGTAATAATCGCTGCCTCTTGACCGTATTTCACGTGCCCAAATAGACTGACACTGTCTCTGCAAAGCAGGGTCAATAACACTAAGTGAAATCACTTGCAACATGAACCGGTTATTTCAAGACGCGCTTCCGCCGACGGACTGGTGTGTACGTTTACACAATTAATTTTCTCATGGGTGGTGCGTGCGTTTACACACCAATGAATTGTTAGTACATTTACGAAGTTTACGTAATATTTCAGAGAAAATATAGTACCTAATTTAATATTAATTTCTATGCATTGTAAACTTAAAAATATTTATTTGTAAATTTCAAAGTGTAGGGAAGCGGTACTTCCCCCGCTTCCATGGACCGCACGCCCCTGATCTGTGATAACCTTAAAGCATATGAGGAAAAAATATCAGAATTTGAACTCAAGCTTTAATCCCATAATCAGAAAAGGGAGGATACAACCAATTAGGAAACAAATTTATAATTGACGGAGCAACGTTAAAAATACTAGATGGGGGATCCAGACTATCCACAACTAAAGGAATATAATTGCATAAAGTAGCAACTGAAGTCGGTAACTATTAGCCCAGTGACCCAATGAAAATCTCTGATTTCTTGGATTTATTTATAATTAAAAGAAGAAAAATTCGATCTCCATTTAGAAAATTACATATTGAAGGAAAAAAGGGTGATATTATCGAAAGTTTTGAGGATCTAATGTCCAATCTTACAACGAAAATTAATCTTGATAATGACTGGTGCAATAAAATAGTTGAAAATCTTAAAATCTGTTTTATAAGCTAAATATGCTGCGGTGTTGCCTTTGTTTGTTCATGGCTAGAAGTATAGTCGGTAATTTTTGTGATATAATTCATCGTTTTAGAGAAATGGGGAACCAGAAGCATTCTGGTGGTAGTGCTCATCCAAGAACAGCTTACATAAATTTAAAAAAGGAGTTCTACACCGTGTAGAGGAAAATCAATCAAGTGTTCGCACAATTGCACACCATACGAGATTGTCCAAGTCGACGCTACATTGTGTCCTGCACGAATAACTCTTCCACCCTTACCATTTACAACGCGTACAAGCTTTAAGCCCTGAAAATTATCCACATCTATTGACTTTCTGCCAATGGTTTCTGGATCATAACTGAGTAGACCCTCATTTTGAAAAAAACATATCGTTTAGTGATGGGGCTTTTTTCACGCGCAATGATTTTAATACTTTTCTGTAAACATGTGAGCTGGTATTGTCGAAGAGGATCTAATAGTCCACTCGTTCGAACGCAGATATTTATCTTCATTTCCTGAAAAACAGTTTGCCTTTAGAAAATATCTCTTTAGATATAACATGTGGTTTCAACATGACGGGCCACCTCCACATTTGGGTTTGAACGTGTGCCAGTATTTGGACCAACGATTTCTTCTCTGATGAATTGGAAGGAAATGTCCCGTGGCCTGACCCGCGCGTTCTCCACTTCTCGACTTCACACGAATTTTGATGGAGTAGACATGTGAAGCGAATAACCGCTTCACACACCATTCACATAACAACATAAATGCTGTATTCTCGGGGAAAGTGAATTCACGTTTATTCAGACCCATGTTGCCAAATATGTATGATGTATTTGGTCCATATTTTACGTCACTTTTAAGCTATTTTGTAGAAAGTAACTTCAAATATTCACATTCCATACATTCCATTACCCATCGTATTCACCTAAGGTTTTGTTTAATATACATGAAATAAAAAGTTTTAAGACAAAATATAAAACCAAAACGTTTGAAATGAATGGAAATAGTACGTCTTAAAAATCTTTGAGGATTCTGATAATCGTCTTGCAACTCTTGCAATTCATTTATTGCCAAAAGAACGGCAAGCTCATCTTCTTCTATGTCTTGAACTATTTTATTTAAACGTTTGTTAGACGTTAGAAATTCAACTCTTAAACAATTACAAAACAAAACTGTGCTGTTTTGCTTTGAATTACACCTGTTACACCTTATAAAACAATATTGAAACAAAAGATAAGCACTCTAATACCTAATAAGTAATCACAGAATGTGAGAGACGACATAACCTCAAAAGATGGGTTTCATACGAAATATCCAACATCCACATGATAAAACCCACGTGAACTCGTCACCAGGGGCGGTTTCTTCATTGGTTCATTTATGCAGTGAACACCCAGTTAAATTTCATAAAAACACATTATATTAATATTACATAAATAACTTAAAAATATAAATGTAATTTTAATATTTTTATTTTCATACGTGTTAATCTATATTTTTTGTACATCATTGTCATCTGGCTGATCGCGTCTCTGTGTCACAATATACCTAAGTATACTGTGTCTGTGGCGCATTATGATGAGTGAGCCTAACACGAGTGAGATGATATGGCGAATGCATATAACTAAAAAGAGAAGACAACACGCCAACAGATCCTTTAAATTGTCAAAGAACACATTAATTGGCGCGCCGCTCACAAACAAGGTTACCAAACCAGTGTTGCCAGTCTAGTACAATTCACAATTCACAAATAGCTACGTTCGTTTGATCTGTCAACAGGCACATCATAATTTTGTAAATAACCATAGGAATAGAGTAAGGGTTATATTTTAATATTTTATCATTCCATTTCTTTTATTTTGCATAATAATTATTTTTCTTTAATTATATTTGACCATAATTATGAGACACGAGAAACTGGCTGAACACTAGTTCTTTTTGGTCTTAATAGGTTGGCAACATTGTTCGTTAGAAATTTATCAGTTATATGCTTCTATGATCGAACTGTCACTTAAAAAAAAATAACTTGTTTTTTTCGGACCTTTCCGATTTGATTGAGTTTTGAAAGAAGATGGCCGTGAAACTGGCTGAACACTAGTTCTTTTTGGTCTTAATAGGTTGGCAACATTTTTCGTTAGAAATTTGTCAGTTATATGCTTCTATGGTCGAACTGTTACTTAAAAAAAATAACTTGTTTTTTTCGGACCTTTCTGATTTGATTGATTTTTGAAAGAAGATGGCCGTTGGGATTTAGCTCCGCATTGTGTTAAATAGTGTTGAGTAATAATTAGTTTCCGAGCTTTTTGTTTTGTCCAAGGGCCCCCGTGCCAATGTTTCTGTTACTTTTATTTTAGATAAACCTGGTTTTTGACCAAAATCTGAGGCAAGTCAGACGCCGAGAGATACTTTCTTCCACGTGTTGCTGGATCCCGGTAGCAGAGAAAACCCTCAAAAGAGGTAAGTCATTTCCTTTGCTGCTCCTGCATTTTCTTTGTCTGGCAAAACACTCATATTTTAATATATATATATATATATATATATATATATATATATATATATATATATATATATATATATATATATATATATATATATATATATATATATATATATAGGGTTCTTCCTGTGGATGAACAAGAAAGCCACATCAACCGTGGGTGGTTATTCTCAGAAAGCAACAGAATGGAATTCTGTCTTGCCAATATGCTGGTCCGTTTCATTTACCCTGCGAAGCAGAGATTTCCTTTTTATTTCAAACGTTCTTACGATGGTCCCGTGCCCCAAGCAGTCCTGTAACATGATGAGCTTTGGTGTGCAGTGTGTAGCCTAACAGAGGGCTCTTTCTAATGCCGCAGTCAGACCTAGGATTATATTTTGATATTTATTATTTTTTCTTTAATTTTAACAATATGTTCGCAATGTCTATTTAGACACTTTACTTATATTTTGAAACGGGTGTTTCTTTATTTTCTGTATGATTTAGTTTTAAGAATACTTTTTGTTTCTTTTATTTACAACCAGTTTGTAAATATTATTTTGTGTACTCAAAATAATATACCTTAATTTTAACAAGACGTCTCGGATAGGTATAAATAAACGTTCTTATTTTATTATTCATATATTTCTCCAACTATTGGCGAATGAATTGAGAGGATATTCTCAATTACACCATTTCTATTGACTATAAATTTAACTGTTTAAAAATGAAATGAGTATTTTCAATTATATTGTTTCTACCATTTATAAATTTAAATGTTGATGAGTGGATTGAGAAAATACTTTCAATTTTATTACTTTTAGAGTTTGATTTATCAAATGAATTGGGTAAATATTGTTAATATATCATTATTTCTCTTTTGAGCAAAGAACGTTTGTATAATTTAATGCTCATAGAACAAATTGAGAAGATATTGTTAATATATCACTTTCATTTATTTTTCTATTAGATTCAATTTAAATTATGTATGACTTTTATTTCACAGAATATCATGATCATCTCTACAAGTGTCTATTTGCAGATTCATGTATTTATGGTTTAATTATTTAAATTTTATTTACTATGGTTTCTGAATTTACCTTTAGATTTTAAAAACTTCTTTATCAAATAATACCAAATTTTTTAATCTATAAAAAATTCAGTGGCGTCCATCTATGGTTTAAATACTCTTTTTTGTATTTTATTTAAGTGTATTTTAAGTCAATTTAAAATAATTAAATTTCAAGACAACAAATCCTTACTCACACCTTTATGCCACCGACGGTAGAGCTGCTGTGCTGTATATAACCTAAACTCTTTGTCAAAAGAAAAAAATAGGTTACAAAGTTGAATATTATTGTTGAACTTTTTAAATTGTTTATTTTACCTTATATATTTTTTTCCTACTCTTCATACAGTATTATGTGAAGAGTATTATAGGTTTGCTTTGTCTGTCTGTCCGATGTCACGTTTTTTGTCAAAAACGAGAAATGATATGAACTTGAAAATTTTAAGCAAAAACAAGCTCTATAAGGGGATAAAGCCTATTGATTTTTAATAAATCTGATTAAAAATAGGGGGTTAAGATGGGTTGAAATTAAAAAAAAATCCTAAATTAAAAACGAAAAGCAATATCAATATGAAATGTTTAGTAAAAATAAAGCTTTATAAGAAGATAAAGCCTATTGACCCTGAAACAAATATGAATATATTGGGGAGTTGAGGGGGGTTAAAATATAAAGAAAATCTTAACTGAAAAACTTTTAGCAAATATCAATCTCTAAAAGGAGAAGAAGCCCTTTCATTATAAAAAAAATCTGATTAAATATGGGGGATTTAAGGGGGGTTGAAATTAAAAAAAATCAAAAATGCAAAGCGATATCAACATGAAATTTTTAGTAAAAATCAAGGTCTATAAGGGAATGAGGCCTATTGATTGTGAAAACAACCTGATTAAATATGGGGGTTAAGGGGGTCTGTTAAACTGCGGAGAGTATCATTTAAAATGCCAGGCATTTTTATATCTTTATTCTAGTTTGTGTCTGTGTAATATTATGTATTGTGATGGGACTGATCTTATAAAATAAACATTTAAAACATTTTAGTTCTTATTTTGTTTACCAATAAAAGGTATTTAAAAAATATATTTTTTATTTGACATCTGTGAGAAATTATGAAAATGATTAAATTTACAATAAAAACTAAAAAATGGTAGGTAAAGTTTCATTTAAATTTTTTTACATAAAAATCAATGTCAAGCTTTCTACATAACCTGATATATATCTAAAAATAATCTCAAATTATGAAGAAAGGTCAGTTTACTAACTAATAATGTTTATAGATGGTTTTCAACGTATTAAAAACAAAACAAATATCACATTAACTAAAATATTCATTTATTAATAGTTTT
Source organism: Psylliodes chrysocephalus (assembly GCA_927349885.1). NCBI lineage: Eukaryota > Metazoa > Arthropoda > Insecta > Coleoptera > Chrysomelidae > Psylliodes > Psylliodes chrysocephalus. Next base: position 12,080,002 of record OV651818.1, on the reverse strand, counting down.
AGTGCTTGAAAACAGTATGATGTTGATAATAATAACTACACTTAATACAAACTCAAATAATAAAAAAAACGGCGATATTGACTCTTGTACAAAGTTTTGATCCGAACTTACATATGATAAAATTATTGGAAAAAGTGAACACCCATTTTAAATTACTACGCGCCGCCACTGCTCGTCACACAGTCTTTCATGTGAAGTGAACACTCGTGGATTTGCCAAATATATGATTTGTGCAAATTTCATGTGAATTTTCATATTTTCACGCAAATTTTTACAGTTTTTCTAGTTCGATGTTTCATTAAGGTTGGCGCTGATTTTCTATTTCCATTGTTTTCTGCATTTTCGATCTATGGTACATATGATAAAATTATTGGAAAAAGTGAACACCCATTTTAAATTACTACGCGCCGCCACTGCTCGTCACACAGTCTTTCATGTGAAGTGAACACTCGTAGATTTGCCAAATATATGATTTGTGCAACTTTCATGTGAATTACTCAACGAGTGAACAATTCCCACAGCTCGAAAATTGGGGTCCAGATCTCTTAGGCAAGAATAATGGTTTTATACATGTAGAAGCTATTCCAGAAATATTCTACAGGGTCCGCAAGTCAATGAACCGATTGTGCAATTTTTGCGTTAAATGGTCAACATTTGAACAATTATTGTAATTTTATTTACTTCTCAGCATTTTTCAAAACTGATCAAAACCATTTGTCGTTTTTTCTGCCCAAACGACTCTTTTGCGGACATATGTTTATTAAACAAAGTTCGTTTTGATGTCCCCTATTAGTCCTTAAAATTTGACAGTATGGTTTTGGCCACTCTGTATATCTTTTTATCTATTTTTGGCTACCTCACTTCTCCCTATTATAAATATCAGATTTTTTCTAAAACCGAGACTAATTAATGGATATTCTAACCTCTCGATAATTCTCAAAAATAATCTCGAGTAATAAATAGTTTGATGTGAATGTTAAAATAAATTAAACTACCTACTTTAGATAGAAGAGTAGACAGAGGCCGTGATTCGGCTATAGAACAAGTTTTTTTTTATCCGTCTATACATAATTTTGCAGTTGGCCCCTGCAGATCTACTGTTATGTAACCAAGGTTATCGTCTGCTTGCCTTTTTTTTAGTTTAAATTATAATAGGTTTTTTTCTGATAGAATACAAGGTTGGGTTAAAAAATTCTCGAAAAATTTTCTAGACAAGAGAACGTGAAATACCAGAGCTATTACGAAAAAATTAAAAAAAAAATGCGAAGAAGATTAATTTTTTTATTAACTTTTAAAATAATAATAGTTAAGGCTCAATTACTGTAATATTGCTATGACATTGTATTTTTTTATTAAATTAATCAAATATTAAGAAAATATAAATATAAAATTTACTGATTTATTAAGAATAAATGAAATTTTCTACTAAAGAAGGCATACATGTTTTTTTTATATACAGGGTGTCGCGAAATTAGACGGTCATATTTTAACAGCGTAATCTACATCCTAAAATAGTATTAAAAGTTCATATAAACATTATATTAGGGTGTTTCATTTTTAGGCAATATTTTTTTTTTTCGTTGTTATACCAGAAAATCTTATACTTTATAGAAAATAAAAAATATTGCCGATAAGTAAAAAATTTTAAGTCAAATAGCGGCTTAGATCTTTTAAAAATTCAATTTGCCACCTAAATAACAGAGGAAAAAAATTTTTTTTGGTTTAATTGAATTTTTCGCTATTAAAAATAATTTTTTTGAAAAAACCTTCTTATAGCTTTTGAAGAAAATTAAATTCTCTACAAAAATGTTCTTATGGCCAAAGACGTGTAATTAATAGTTTCGGAGTTATGGCGCGTCAAAGATGAACATTTTTAAAAATGGACATTAAATTCCATTTAAATTACATTTTATTATTTTTACAAAAAAATTTAATTATTTTATACATTTTAGAGTATTAAAATTTTAAATTTAAGTATTTTCTCGTTTCAATACAACAATAAAATTAATATTATTATTAATTAATTATAACTACGGTAAAATAGTAACACTCACATACGGAAATCATATTTTCACGCAAATTTTTACAGTTTTTCTAGTTCGATGTTTCATTAAGGTTGGCGCTGATTTTCTATTTCTATTGTTTTCTGCATTTTCGATCTATGGTAAATGTCTATCTTTCATTTTTTGGATGGTTTGCATTGATTGACTGTAGACATAGATCAACATTAAGTAACCTCAATGATATTTAATATGTTTATATTTTGTATGTATGGTGTTATTTGATATTATTGCTCAAATATAAAAAGTTTTCTTGGCTATAAATATCAGTTATATTTAATATTAGTACTATTTGTGATGAGAGTTTGTTATTAAGTTAATAATTTCGGTAAAATGTCAGCTAGTAATTTTTCTAAAAATTTTTATCTGCTTGGACATGAACGCAAATGTCTATCTCAACGGAAACTTCCCAATATCCAGGAAGTACTAAGTTTTTTGATGTATAATTATAAATCTTTAGGCAAATCACTTCATAATAGCATAAAAATTATTATTGATGAAGTAAATACTATTTGGAGTAAAACTAAGATTCCTGTGATGAAGAATCCAAATAGTGCTGAGAAATTTAAAAACCGGTATCAAAAGTGGATTAAAATAAAAAAGAACAGTACACGTACAAAATCAATTACCCAAAAAAAAAAAGAAAATTTCAAGGTTTGTTCGAAAAAGTTATTTGACATAGCAAGTAAAAATAAGAATATCCGCTTAACAAGCGAGCAAGAATCATTTTTGGCAAATGAAACGAATAACAAACGTCGTAGTAATATACCGTTCGAATCTGAAGAAACAGATTCTGAATCTGAGCAGTCGTTGGAAGGTAGTTAGTTCCATGTAATTTTATTCTAATGGTATTTTACATAATGTTCCGTATTATTTATTTGTAGTCAGTATCAAATATTACTATTTCAAATGAATCACGCACTGATAGTCTCCATTCTTTGCAACGAATCCTTTATAATTTTGAAGATGAACTACCCACAACCTCAAAAGCAGAGAAAATAGACATTATGACACCTCTAGTTTCTTCTGCGTTGGATCGAACCAATACAACACCCAGGAACGCAGCAATTATTTTGACAGCTGTTACTCAAAGTTTAGGTATTCCTTTAGAGAAAGTTAACATGTCTTCAAGTACTATTTACAGACATCGTAAAGATGACAGAAAAAGTATTAGGCATTCCAAACAAATGAATTACCAGTGGGCAGGTTTGGTATATCTAAGGGTGGCGACATATGGTGTATTCTATCTACTTTACGTAAAATCATGAATTATGGATTACATTTAAATATTTTATGTCAAACACAATAAAAATAATATTTAAAAAACCCACCTATACATTTCTTCATAAATTGGCAGGCTTGGCGAGTACTACTTCGAATAAAAATAGCGTCCAAGTTGCAAGACTATGTCGCTACCCCCTTAAATATACAAGAATTTCCCACTGGCACCTATTGTTTGACAGGTCGTTGGAATGCCTAATTGGGAAAGATATAAAACAAATTTCAAACCTACTAGTATCTTGACTTTTCATTGGGATGGAAAACTTTTACCAGAAATGACAGGTTCAAAAAAAGTTGAAAGACTTCCAGTGATTGAGTGATCCAGATGCTGTAAATCAAAGTAAAGTGATTTTTGAGTTGCTAGAGGATTGGGGTCTTAAACATGAAGTTGGAGCTTTATGCTTTGACACGACGAGTGTCAATACTGGTACATTATTTTTCAACTTGACTTTATCCTGTTTATCAGTTCTCTCTGAAAGGTTTTTGTTTTTTATAGGTGAAACAAGAGGTGTGTGCAAATTATTAGAAAAAATACGTGTGGCACTCGGGGACTGCCGCGGTAAAGCTATTGCATAGCATTTTTTATCAACTTATGCAATTATAATTATTTATTTATTTCATTTATGCAATTTTTTTTTCTTTGATATTATTTCAAGTTTTTTTTTATTAATTCAAGTTACACTTTTTGAGCGTGGTGACCGATAAGAAAACAAATTTTTTTCTTTTATTGAATAAATGAGAAGTTATTATTGTTTAAAATATTTTTATTATCTTACAATACATGTAGGTTATTCAGGAATTTTTATCATTGAAACTAAAGGTTTATGGTAACTGAAATAAGAAACATAAGTTTGAGACTTGATATCCTCTAAACATCTGAAAAATACCGCGTCGAAGGTGGTCCTATATTTTGTTGTGGATTCTTGTGGATCATTATTCATTTTTAAATTCAATTTTTCCGAAATTGTATCTAAAATCAGTTATGAGTAGTCAGCAGTCTACACACATACGTCTAGTCGCACGCACACAAACACCGTGCCGAAGTCTGCCGAACTGAAACGACATTAGACGATTTACGGCTTTTAACGCCGCACCGCTGTGCCGGTCGAAGTGGGGGGTGTTAGGTATATTTTCGTTACGGAATTTCTTTTTCGATTTTACGATTTTTTTCTTATGCTCCTTCAGCAATCCATGCTCCTCGAAATAATTTAGAGTTTATGAAAAATTTACTAAACTATAAGAAAATAAATAAAAATATTTCAGAAGTAGCATCGAAAAAGTTCAGCACTCACCTGAACAACTTATTTGTTTGTCTCTATTTGATGATAATGTTGGGGCAGAAATTAAATTGAGATTGATTGAATCGATTCAGAAAAAAAAGTCAAGTTAAAAATTTTAAACTCATTAATGTAAAAAATGTTGATATTAATTCATTTTTGGACAAACAATTGTATGATTTTGCTTCCAAAGAATCGTTGATTATTTTTGAAAGGTTTAAACTCCCCACTAATTTTTTTAATATACATCCGGATCAGTGGAAATCTGACGAAAGTTATAATACTTGTTTAAAATTTTTTCAAAACTTACATGTCGTTAATGATACTGCGGAACGGGCTGTCCAACTAATGGAAGCCTACAATAAACTGCTGATGAAGAGCAGAAACAGTACTTGTTGCAGGTTGTAGCTTCGCACAGAAAAAAATTCCCAAATGCTAACAAGCACACATTATTGTTACCATTTTTAGAAGAATAAAAAAAGATAAATTTTTAGTAACTATAATGAATTATTAATAATAATAATAATAATAATATGAATTTTATTGTTGTATTGAAAAAAATACTTAAATTAAAAATTTTAATACTCTAAAATGTATAAAATAATTAAATTTTTATGTAAAAATAATAATATGTAATTATTTAAATGGAATCTAATGTCTATTTTTAAAAATGTTCATCTTTGACGCGCTATAACTCCGAAACTATTAGTTGCACGTCTTTGGCCAAAAGAACATTTTTGTAGAGAATTTAATTATTTTTAATAGCGAAAAATTCAATTAAACCAAAAAAAATTTTTCCTGTATTATTTAGGTGGCAAATGGAATTTTTAAAAGAGCTAAGCCGCTATTTGACTTAAAATGTTTTACCCATCGGCAATATTTTTTATTTTCTATAAAGTATAAGATTTTCTGGTATAACAACGAAAAAAAAAATATTGCCTAAAAATAAAACACCCTAATAAACACGTTTCTTTTCCGAGATACAGGGTGTTAAAAGTGAAGTCCTGATGACACTCTTTTGTAAATATTTTCTAAACGTTTAAAGATAACTAAGTGAAATTTGGTACAAATGCTTATCTTGTAACGAGGGTATTTAATAGATTTAACCCCAGTTTTTGATCATCTTCATAGGTGGGTAAATTAGGGGGGCTTAGGGTAAAATTGTAAAGTTTTTTTTGTTGACAGTTTTTAACATTTTTGACTATAAAATTTTAAAAACCAATGTTTTCTTCATAATAAAGCTACTTTTGTTGCATCTCGCTATGGCGCACCATTTTCAAGAGATAAACATTTAAAAATTTTATGATAAATTAATATTAACTTATTCGAAAGTGTAAACAATAATTAGTAGGTCTGAGGAATCAGAAATTTTTTTATTTTTAACTTTGGAAAACCGGTGACTAATAGAAAATATTTACAAAAATGTGCCATATGGAATTCATTTGTAACACCCTGTATCTCGAAAACGAAACGTTTTCCGACCTATGTTTATATGAACTTTTACTCCTATTTTAGGATGTAGATTACGTTGTTAAAATATGACCGTCTAATTTCGGGACACCCTGTATATATTAAGTTTTACTTTCCCCCAATTATACCATAATACAATTTTAATAAAATTTTGGGAGTGGTATGGTAAGTTTGTTTGATCTTATAATTATACAGTGTGTTTACCTAAGTTGTCAGCATATAATGGATTTGTTATTAGTATTAAGAAAAAGGTTATTGATAAATAGTCCTGTATCACAAATTAATAATCAAGATTAAAATTTGTAAAGTATTTATTGGTATATAAGGAAAGTAAAAAAAATATATAAATAAAAATTTCCTTGATTTATTCGGTCGTTTTTATTTTCTATTGTTTAGCATAGCACTACATATGTTTTGGAAATCTTTTGCATCTACGGGTGCAGTCAAAATTTAAAAAAAAAACATGGGGTCGATTACAAAAAATTTAAAAAATTTTTAAAATAACAGAAACCCCATCTTTCTGTTTTAGCGTGTGAAGATGTATTAGAAATCACCGGCCGACATGATTTTCCTTGTTCAAGATATTACTAATTTTTTCCACCAATTTTGTAGTGCTGATTACGAATTCAGACGTAATTTTATCGTATCACATCAGGTTTTCAGTAAACTTGATATCTTGACTATTTTATATTTTTTAATAAAAAGAAATTAAATTATTGAGTTTTGGCGCTCTTTCCTTGAATATTGCGACCTCTCGTGGGAGAATATATTAGTTGCAACCGCAACATACTCATTTGAAACGCGTCACATGAAAATAAGCCATCACAGTTATTTTGTTTACAAATTTTTTACTGAAAATTTGGAGAAAGTACTGGATAAAATTGGATATAAAGAACATGGTTGGCAGCTTTGTGGAGATCTGAAGATTATAACTATGTTGTTAGGCCAACAGTCAGGATACACAAAATATCCTTGTTTTTTGTGTGAGTGGGATAGTAGAGCACGAGACAAGCACTACATACAAAAACAATGGAATCCTCGTAAAAATCTTAAACCTGGAACCAAAAATGTTATACGAAAAAATTTAATTGATTCTAAAAAAATTTTATTGCCTCCACTTCATATTAAACTCGGAATGATGAAACAATTCGTTAAGGCATTGGATAAAGAGAATGCTAGTTTTCAATACTTGTGTCAAAAATTCCCAAGATTATCTGATGCAAAAATAAAAGAAGGAGTGTTCGATGGACCACAAATTAGATCTTTAATGACTGATGAAAGATTCGATACAACAATGAATACTACTGAATTAGAAGCTTGGCTGGCGTTTAAAGATGTTGTCAACAATTTTTTAGGAAATCACAAACACTGATTATAAAAATATCAGAAATTGGGCTGTAATATGAGTATAAAACTTCACTTTTTAGATTCACATTTAGATTTTTTTCTTGATAATCTTGGTGATTATAGTGAAGAACAGGGAGAAAGGTTCCAGCAAGACATAAAAACTATGGAAATAAGATATCAAGGTCAATGGAATGTGAATATGATGGCTGATTGCTGCTGGTTACTGAAACGCGATATTACTGATGATATTAAAAAAAAATGACACCCAGACGTAATTTTATGGCTAAACGTAAAAGATGTCAATCAAAATAATTCTGTTGTAATGATTTTTATTGATATTTTCTTAATAAGTGTTTAAATATATTTATTTGTAACATAATAATTGATTTTTTCTTAAAATTTCAAAAAAAAAAACGATTTTTCCCTTTTGTAAAAAACCTGATGTCATAGAGTATATCTGTATGTATTTTTGTGATAAGAATGCTAAGAATTAATGATATTTTTTACTCAAATAGAAACAATGTTCCAAAAATTTTCATTTGTCGGCCGGTTTAATGATTTGGTTTTACACGATAAAGTAGGAAAAAAAAAAGATGAGTTTTTACAAAGTTAAAAATTATCAGTGGCGTTACAGTTAAGGATTAGAAAGCTTACAATTATTTAATAATATTAAAATAAACGTTTGATAATTCTTTTATGTCTTTTATAAACTTTTAAAATGTGTTTTTATTTTAAAATAAATGCTAATCATTCCGAGAGCTTGTATAGTTTGCAATAAAAATTTCTTAAAAAGATCCCGGTTACGTTTCACAAGTAAGTATTCTATATTCCATAAACGTAACCTAAAATGGGAAATGGACAAATTAATAAGAAAACATGTTTGTAAAAAGTTCTTCATTTGAGCATCATCGCAATGATTGTTTCCTTTGCGATATAATGCTTAATTTATTAGTCTTTTTGTGTATTGTAAAATGGATTAGATACCTTTTTGTATTGTACATATTTATGTGCCATTAATTTTTTAAATCTTTTTTTTACTTATTTCAGATTTTCTACTGATCTCACAACCAAACTGGCTTAGTGTCAAGTGCTCAGTTTGATTATTAATAGCATGTCTAACAACACATGACCATTTTTTTAACTGAACATTATTATAACGGTAGCAATAGATTAATAAAAAGAGCTATACCAAAAGCTGTACTTGTACCTTGCTTTTGAAATGTGTAATGTATATTGTTACGCAGCACCCTGTAGCGTGCTGCGGTCGTCATAAGTAAAGGTACGAGTAAATAAAGAAGATAGAATATTCCCGAAATGTCTCGAAATGTCATTCATTGTCAAAGAAAAGTCCAGATTTCAAAAATGGGTATTTTAAAATATTTTAAACATACAGGTTGTTGCGTTTTTGCCTGACAAATAAAAAGGTATATTTTTTAACTAGAAAATCCTGTATTTTATTTTAGTTTTAAAATCATTTGATAATACTGTATTTAACCTTAGAATTTAATTAACTAATATTGCAGGGTTGCCAATAAATTAATTTTTTTTATGAAAATAGAGAATGAAGCAAACCCCAAATTAAATTATCATAATTTAGGTAGGTTTACAATGATTTCAAAATTGTTCAAAATACAGTCATAAGATACTAAGCTAACGAATAGTCGTGATAGAACTGGATTATTTTATACAGAGTGTTTTGCAACAAGTCTTAAATATGGCTCAGGTTATATTTATTCAATTTTTTCAAATACCACACTCTGTATATTATTTTAGCATACAATTTCTTTTTAATTTACCTATCCAACGATATACAAGGTATACCATGAGTGCGTAATTGATCAATAGCAGTTTAATAACAGGAAATACAAAAAAAAATAATATAAAAGTTGTATGACCATATTTAAAAATTATTCTTAAATATACAGGGTGGTCCATAAACGATTGTCTGACCAAACCTATACATTTTTAAAGCAAAATACCCTGCAGGTAGTTATACGAAAAAGTATACGTTTGCCATTAACTGAACGAATATATTTTATATATCCATTCGATGTAGTGAGAACACTGCAAAAAATGAAATCCACCAATCACAGTTCATATTTTGGTTACCCAACTATTATTATTTTTAAATTTTTAAATAAGTGGCAATTCTGTCAAACTAATTGTCAGTATATTTTTTAGTTATTAGAGAGTTATTGCAAATTTCTCTAACGTCAGCTACTAATAGTGACAACGTAATTAGAGGCAAATAAATTCCATGCTAAAATAAGACTTATTGTAAAACTGAAATTTTGACATTAGAGTCCTTGTCCTTATGCATATTTCTACCTCATTTTAAAAATTTTAAATTACAGTTCATCTTTTTTGTTGTTTGTAGTAGTACATAATGTGGAAGAGGCATTATAAATTACTATTTTAGAAGGTTTAGATGACGATGATATTAAATATTTAATATTAAAAAACTTCGAACTGATACGAATGTTGGCAAGCGCACCCGAAAACTATAAAGTCGCCACTAACTGCTGTCCTTAAACATCCACAATTAAGGACAGGCACAATCTACGCATGATTAGATGTCAAAATAAGAGAGGCACTAATTGTAAATGACCTTAAGTGAACTTGCAATAACTATCTATTGACTTAAATATACATTAAAATGACTTATTTTTATGTAGAATCGATAATAATAGCATTTCTATTTTTATTAATACTACAATTATAAATAATTTGTTAATTTTAATAAAACTCTATGAAGTATATTAAATGTAGAGTATTATAACAAATTCCAAATATGCCGGTGGATGGGTGGTGAGAGTACGAAGGCGTAGAAGGGCCACATAGTAAAAATTAAAATATTTCGACTTTAAAGTCGAAATTCCGACTTCAAACTCGAAATTTTGACTTTAATCTCGAAATTTCGACTTTTTTCTCGAACTTTCGACTTTAATCTCGAAATTTCGACTTTAATCTCGAAATTTCGACTTTATTCTCGAAATTTCGACTTTAATCTCGAAATTTCGACTTTAATCTCGAAATTTCGACTTTAATCTCGAAATTTCGACTTTAAACTCGAAATTTCGACTTTAATCTCGAAATTTCGACTTTAATCTCGAAATTTCGACTTTATTCTCGAAATTTCGACTTTATTCTCGGAATTTCGACTTTAATCTCGAAATTTCGACTTTAATCTCGAAATTTCGACTTTAAACTCGGACCATTATAATAACGGGGTAGGTCTATTGTTTCTGGACTGATATTGTTTCATGTTAATCCAAATTATTGTTTTATTCCAAGAATACAATTTTAGTTCCTATTGTTTTAATTTTGTTTTAATATTCTATAGTTTGTTTTTTGGTTTTTAATAAAAATTTTACACAGAATTACAATTTTTATTTCCTTCAAACATTATAAGCAAATATACAAAATAACATGTTTAATATAGTAATACAATGTCAGTTATAAATATCTTTTAATATAGTTCTAAGTCGAGAATAAAGTTCGACTGCATCATACGGGTCACATTTATGTGACAATCCATTTTCAAGCATGATTATATTACATAAACGGTAAAAATCTTCATCACATGGGCATTCTATATCTTTCCCAAATTAAACGTAAATACAAAATAATCAAATACTTTACAAACTGGCATAGTTTAAGTCTAATTCAATACTATATCACAATAAAAAGTACAATATTTTTCTAAATAATAAGAAATAATTATATATGCCTCTTTACTTTTTTCTCTTCTTTTAAGTTGTTTACTCTTTCCATATTATTGTAATTTTATTTTTTAGAGAGACCTTGATCGCATTATGCTCGAGTGGAATGTTCACAAAATAAGAAGTTCAAGAAATAGTATTATGCCATTTGGCAGACCATGTATTATGTATGAAATGCCAACGTTGTTTCAAACAAAAAGTTATCTGCTCGAAGTACCAACTTTTGCTATAGATGCCCTTGCAACAGAATGTACAATTTTAAAATTCCCATGTGATGAAGATTTTTACCGTTTATGTAATATAAACATGCTTGAAAATGGATTGTCACATAAATGTGACCCGTATGATGCAGTCGAACTTTATTCTCGACTTAGAACTATATTAAAAGATATTTATAACTGACATTGTATTACTATATTAAACATGTTACTTTGTATATTTGCTTATAATGTTTGAAGGAAATAAAAATTGTAATTCTGTGTAAAATTTTTATTAAAAACCAAAAAACAAACTATAGAATATTAAAACAAAATTAAAACAATAGGAACTAAAATTGTATTCTTGGAATAAAACAATAATTTGGATTAACATGAAACAATATCAGTCCACAAACAATAGACCTACCCCGTTATAATGGCCCGAGTTTAAAGTCGAAATTTCGAGATTAAAGTCGAAATTTCGAGATTAAAGTCGAAATTTCGAGATTAAAGTCGAAATTTCGAATTTAAAGTCGAAATTTCGAGATTAAAGTCGAAATTTCGAGATTAAAGTCGAAATTTCGAGATTAAAGTCGAAATTTCGAGATTAAAGTCAAAATTTCGAGTTTGAAGTCGGAATTTCGACTTTAAAGTCGAAATATTTTTTTTTTAACTATGTGGCCCTTCTACGCCTTCGTATGAGAGTATCTGACTTCCACGCGAGAAACCCAGGTTAGAGCCTCGGCTTGCGGACTTTTAAATTAATTTTTTTTTCTTGGTTTATTTTATTTGAAAAATTATTAAAACTCATAAATTATTTTAAAATTAGTCATTTTGTCTTAAGGCTGTTTTCGCAGTTCACTATTTTAGCATTATCCATGTATATTAGTTATTTATCATCAGTATAATTTCATCTTTTGCTGAACTATTCAAAAGAAACACCCTAATAATCTCTAGTCTTTTAATTTTTTGTTACACCCTAGTTTTTTATAAAAAATTAAAAATAAATATTAAATTTTATCAATTTCCAGATATAAATTTTTGGTAAACTGGAGTTTGTAGATGATTTTTTTGCTAAAAATCAAAAACTAATTGAGTTTTGTAGGAAACCGTTTTCCAATAATATTTTTATTTTGAACTTGTGAAAATATTTCTCTCTTTATCATTTTTTTTTTTATTTAAAATGTATGGCCTTGGCATTGCCAATTGGCCAGACTAACTCTTTATAATTTAACCAACGGTAGCCTGGATTAGCAAATATAAAGTAATTCGGTCAGGGTCTAACTCGCTCTTTTGATTGTAAATATTTAGTATAATATATTTTTTATTATTTTTTACGTGTTGTGTAACTAAGTATAAAAGAAAAATCGTGCAGTTACTAGCAAAAGATTATACTATTTTTATTACACATTTTACTAAAGAATATATATATACAGGGTGTCCCAGCTAATAATTATCACAATTAAATGAAAGTCAGATCGGAGCTATAATGCCTTTTGGGCTATCTGATGAGCGTATTTTCCAATATTTAGAACTTCCAATCATAACGGAAGTGACCATACATTTTGTTATTTCAAATAGGACACACTGTATATTTCAACATTTCTGAATTCTCTAGTCCGTTCTACACATTTTTCCTGTAATATGTCCTATACCTATCTCTAACCGTTTCTGATAATTTAGTGGTTACACTGAAAATAAAATGTAAAAATAGTACAGTTTATTGATTGTTATAAAAAGAGAATACATAATTAATATAATAAATGTTCGAACTGTCTTCCGTCCTCTTCAACACAAGCTTGAAATCGTTTTAGGAGTTCCTTTGTATACGATGCTCTTATCATCTTGGGAGTAATACTATCCCAGGCAGCACACTTTGGTATAAATTACGTATTTTTTTAGGTACTACCATACGTATGAATACGGTTGATGTACTACCAAATATATTCGTGAAAATGTCCGCCTTATAAACGTCGATTACTAAGAATTTATCCACCTATAATTAAACGTTTTTACTATACGTCTATATTAGATTTATAGTTGTAGTATATTTATACGAATTTACTTTGGTATAAAATACGTTTTTTTATGTACTACAATATACGTATGGATACTGTTGATATGCTACCCAATATATACGTGAAAATGTCCGCCCTATAAACGTATATTTTTTTATTTTTTATACGTCTAACATTACTACTTTATCTACCTTTAATTATCCTGTTTTACTATACGTCTATATTAGATATATTTGTATGATTTTTATTAATGTGTAAAATGCCTCTTCCTGTTTTAAATATATTTCAAACACAAATTAAATAAAGTGATCGAAACAAAATTTCTAAAAGAGGCCATGGAAAAATGTTAATATTTCTTAAATGATAGTTTGGATTTTATCCATAGCAGGTGTGTATACACCAGAAATAGACATTACTCGTGTTTCTATTTTGGTTGTAATTTGCCTAAATATTTAGAAAAAATTTTTGATCACTTGTTATATGTACAGAACAATATTTAATTAAAAAAAAACTAAACAATAAAATACTAAAAAATAAATAAATACAAAAAAATAAACACTAAAATACTAAATAATAAACTAAACGAAACTTTTCTTTAACTAAAAAAAATATATATGAAAATTAAAATCTTAGCTTAACACTTTGGATGTGTTGTGTCCTAGACGGGCCTTAGCTAACTTAAGCTAATCTTGCATGGCACACCTAATCGTTCGGTCGGTTAAGTCGCTTGTTTCACCCCCATTCCTATAACAAAAATATAACTCAATTTCAGGTGAAATATTTTCTAAAAGCTCCGAAGTTAAATTTGTATTATTTTCTTGGAAATTATTATAAATAATAGAATCAGATCTTGAACATTTTGCGCTATTTTTCTACGTAGATGACGCAGAGACAGGGTTATTTTAGACATTTTATTGAATAAAAAACAACTGACCAAAAAAAAGGAAAATAAGTATGCTTGGATTAACTAGGTAACCTAAAAAATACGTATAAAAATAAAAGAAACAAAAGTAAGGTTATGTTTTGAAGTTTCTATAAGCATTTAACACACTGTACGTACCTATAAAACAGTAGTTGTAAAATGCAACAATTATTAAAGGAGTAGCTAAATTAAAACAGTAATAGAAACTTACCTATGCTTTTAATCAATATTGTAAAAGCCCAGGACGCCAAAGCAACAAAAAGTGTACACAAATGAAAATGGACGAACCGATGAACCTGCTCCCACAAACCATTCCCTACACTGAACATGAACAATAATACTACACATACGCATGAGTAGAAATGAGAAAAGACCGTACCACTAGTACGTCATCCTCCATCCGCCATCTAAAAATAGTTCCATTTGTATGGGGAATTTGTTATAAATATTACAGGTAATATAATTTAAAAAAATATGGATGTAATGTAAATAAATATATCTATAAGCTTTTAATTTAAATAAACCTAAATATATACATATTATTTACTTATGTCTACTAGTTCATCGTAAACTGGGTTTATGCGTTTATTGTGACTTATATTTAAACGTAGAATAATATAGGTATATTAACTCGTATCGACTAACCAAAACGAAATTTAAACGGGAATTATAAACGAAGAAAACATATTGTAATATAATGTAAATTTATACGAATTTAATTTAAATAAACCTAAACGTATATTTAGGCTCACTGTATATAAATAGTTCATCGCAAACTAAAAATAGTCGTATATTGTTAACTATATTTAAATGTAGAAAAATTTACAATTATATACCATAGGATGTATATAAAAAACGTATAATATATCGTTTAAAACACGGTATGTATAATAATCGTAAACTGTAAACGTATACGGAATCAACCAATACCAAAATTAAACGAGTATTATGTATAAAATACGTTAGTAATACTAATGTGTGCTGCCTGGGATGGCATGCTCCTCTTATTTTATTTTGGGTTGGGTTGTATAAACCATGTTTTTGAGATGGCCCCATAAAAAATCTAAAGGGGTCAAATCAGGGGAACGCCTTATAGGTCGCTTGTTTCCAATCCATTTATTGGAAAATCTCATATCCAGGTAATTTGTGACAATTTTATTATTGTGTGGTGGGGGCACCATCCTGTTGCCAGAATATGGTTACGCGGTCGCTAAGAGGAATGTCTTCTAACAGCCGGGGAAGACAGTTTTGAAGAAAATGTGAATAACTTACCCCATTTAACGTGCCAAAAAAATAGGGACCTAATTAGACGCCCGTTAAATAGCCCGCACCAAACATTGATGCCCCACACTGTTTTGAAATGAGTTTCTCTGACCCAATGTGGATTCTCTACTGACCAGTAGTGAGAATTGTGGCGATTTATCATTCCGTTATAAAACCTTGATTCATCCCTCCATAAGATTTTCTAACTTGCACAAGAGATATAAATTGCAACCTTCGCTCGTAATCGGTGGGACGAAGTGCTTGAACAAGAATCATTTTATAGGCATGGTATTTTTCTGATTTGAGGATCCTGTGTACAGTACTTTTGCTAATTTCCATTTCTAGAGAAATTTCTCTAACTGAAACCTTTGGATTAACATTTGCATAAGCCAATACGTTTATCGAAATTTCTTCATTACTTGCAGGTGCCTCATGATGGGAATGTTTTATCGAATTCGAAAATGAACCAGTTCGCATTTTTAACTCAGTTAAGGAAAAAATATTTTTTTGACACCCACCGTATAAAAGTAACATATCAACACATTCATTGGGTGTGAAAGTAAAAGGCATTGTTTGTTACCACTAAACATAACCAATTAGTTGTCAATAGCGATGCAAAATGACATGGAAAGTTTGACAAAACAAAGCCCACTAGATATATGTAGATGGGTAGCACAAAACATACATAAACACAATATGTAACGAGGAAACTACTAAAGAAGTTTCAGGCTTTTCTTAAGTCAGAAAGAAAGCACTTCAAATGTTCATATAATTTCTAATGTTAGATTTTTTGTTATCAAATGTCCGTAAAATTTATAAAATTGTACTATTTTCATTTTCAGTCAAGATACTTAATAAATTATCAGAAACGGTTAGAGATAGGCATAGGACATCGTACATAAAAAATGTGTAGAATTGATTGGAGAATTCAAAATTGTTGAAATATACAGTGTGACCTATTTGAAATAACAAAATTTATGGCCACTTCCGATATAACCGGAAGTTTTTGATATTTGAAAATATGCTCATTAGATAGCAAACATATCATTGTAGCTCCCTTTTAAATTTCACATAATTATGATAAGTATTATAGAAGTTACAGCCTGTCTAATAAAAGCTGGGAGACACTGTATAATTTGATTGATATGCGAATATGATTTTTATTGATTAATTTCCAAATTTTATTGGAATTCATGAATATTTTGAGAAATATCTCGAGTCGAAAACAATATACAATTTTCAAAATATTCCTAAGAACAGATTAAATTAATTTCTAACACCCCACAATGTCTTTTTAACAATACTCAGCTCATAAAGAGTTCGTAAGTAAAAGTATTTTTAAAGCAGCTTGGGAGGCCGTGGAACAAGCAGAACTGAAAGAATTGCAATTAGCATAAGATTCTAGAGAAGTAGATGAAGAAGGAAATGGTCTAATTGCAGTGATTGTTGACGGTGTATGGTCTAAGGTCTAAGCGGTCTTATAAAGTTAATTATAACGCTTTATCTGGAGTTGTAAATTTATGTTTTAATATTATAACGTGTGATCCAAAAACAATGTTCCTAAAGTAAGCCATCAACGACAGAGTTGTGAAGAATCCGTCATGTGTGATTTTTCCATGGTCTACTTTAGAAACATTTTTATATTTGACACAACATATAAAGGGTTTATTTTTAAACGCACTTATGTTTTACAGGCTTGCTATATTGGGGCGAAAACTGGAAACGTTTTGTATGTTTTTTTTTAAAAGTATTGTCCTATCTGTGCTCGAGCTTTAACTAAAAACATAAAAGCTGCAACTCATAAATGTTCAAAAAAATTGGGATGGTTCGTCGACTTCTATGAAATCGGAACTAATTTTAGAAGGATTCCCTAATAGTATAAAAATGCACAAATTATTGGCGCTGGAGACAGCAGAGTTCACCAAAAAATTTGCTTAGAGAGACCCTACGGAAGAACAATGGTCCATAAAGTAGAATGCATAAACCATCTTCTCAGGAATTATTACACAAATTTGCGTGATCTTGCGAAAAAACAAATACAGTTCAAAAAACAAAATAGTAAGTCTAGGACTAAAAAAAATTTTGGGTGATAGGATTTTAAAGTTATTAGTGGAAATTAGATCTGCTGTAAATTACCACAGAAAAAATACCATTGATATTGTTGACAACGTGAAGCAATTAACTGCAGACATTAAAAACTCTCCTTACCACACATTTGAAAATCATTCAAACTGTTCACAATATTTTTGTAAAAGAGAACAAAAACGACAGAGATTATGTGACAGAAATGGAAGAATGCGGACTAATGGATGGCAGTGTATCTGCTGGTAATAAGCTGGTTCAAAACAGCCACAGTTTATTATTAAACAAGACTAATAATGCTGCAGGGACATATAATTCAATCGTAGCCAGATTTGTGGGCGGAAGGAGAATTAATTTTGCAGTAAAAGGAGGATATAATGTTCGGTGTACAGCTGCAGCCATTTCTTTGAATAAAAAAGAAAATTATATTCCCACTCTTTATAAAAAGCTGTCAAAAAGTGTCCCTGGAAATCACACACAAAGATTTCGTCTTGTTGCACAAACTACTATTATGTGCGGATTGATCGTAAAATAATTATTTGGATTGCGCTTGAATTAATAATATAACAGTATTTGTTAAAACTATATTTATAACTGTATTTTCTTTGTGGTATTTTTCCATGCCACCATTTCCCCCAGTTTTTTTAAGTATAAGAAAGTATATGTTTCGTTCTCATTTCGAAGGTCTCCATCAACATCTTATTTGAGAATGACCACAAAATCTCTTCAAGTGATATTTTCGGGGATGGCCACAGGACGACGCTGAAGAAAAGCGTCGGAAAAGCCGTGCATAAGACAGAGCGTCGTCCACGCATCGATTTTCGATGAATTTGTCTGGTGGAAGGCTTAGGACGGACGCGAACGCGGTGAAAAGGGGGGTACGGGGAGCGAGGGGTGGTGGCGAGGAGTCTGACGATGAGGACGGCTTGCATTTTACACCGATGACCTCAGAAAATGGCCCACCGACGTCCCCCAACCCCACCGATGTCCGCCCCCCCAGCGACGGATCGCGGGTCTATCGGGAGCTTATAAAAATGTTACTGTCGCAAAGGATTGGTCGGTCGCTATACGAGGAGCGTTCGTAAATACGAAAAATCTTAAAAAAAAATTAGGAATATTTTGTAAATTAACTCTATCGTGGGTAGGCAAAGGAGTGTAAGTCAAAAATTTAGAATCTGAGTAAATCTATGTTTTTATAAACTATGTCTTATAAGTCGATTTATACTGTCACCCTGTAATTGGCATAAGCTGTTTTAGTGATGCAATTATATATAAATATATAAATAAATAATTATCGATATTATTGAATGTATTTTATTATAAATATTTTTTCGCATAATTATTACTTGGAACTAAATTTTTGATTTTTGATTAATTTTTGGAAATATATTAGTCTATAGTTTATTAACTCATTAGCTCATTTATAAGAGAATACAAAAATGATCCAATATCTGCAAATATAATTTATAATTTGAGAATCTACAGTACTAAATATTGTACATTTACCTACAAAAAATTTGATGTTGCAGTAATTATCGTTAACACGTTCACCTAGCAGTAGTATAACAGCTATTTATAACGAGTGAATATGTGCGTGATGAGCAGAGCGAGGTCCCGCAACATGAACGAGTTACATACAATCTTTTTTCTAATTTTGAATAGATTATTTTATAAAATGGTGTTTTGGTAAAACAATACTGACCTCTAGGCAACCAATATTACTTTCTTGTATTGTTAGTTGCATATGCGTAACTTCATTCATTTCATTGTCAAATAGAAAATATTAATTTATTCTCAACAACTTTTAGTGTTTTTTTAATATTGCAAAAAGGCGTGTCCCTTGGACGAAATGAAGCAAAGAAGTTCCTATGAACATATGTCCTACGCCTCTTAGATTTTGAACTACAGGGTGGTAAAGTTATAAGAAAAACTTATTTTTTGCGATACATTTAATACCCCTGTAGATATTTTGTCCGAAAATTGGTACGCAGTTTCTATGCATCCAAATCCATTTTCCGATACACAATTTAGACTTTTACATTCGCCATTGGCGTTCATGAGGGCTTTGAACTGAATATTTCTTAAAAAAAACGATACGCCACTGGACATATGTTCATAGGAACTTTTTTGCTTCATTTCGTCCAAGGGACACGCCTCTGAATTTTTTCGCAATATTAAAAAAACACCCTGTATATTGCTTGTTAAAGTTACAGTAGAACTTCGATTATCCAGGCCAGCGGGGACGCATATTGAAAAATCGCCTACACGTTAGGCACTCGGAAAATTTTGATGCCGCAAATGACAAACTCGTAAAATCCAGACGTGTTAGAAATAAGAAAAGTTTGTTTACTGGATATCAATCATCACTCATCGGAGACAATTTTGGTTTTAGTTTCCCTTTTCTACTGCCTATATGCAAGTCTCTATGCAGATTATTTTTTAATTTATTATTCGTGCCATAATAGGTGATTTTAAATTAACAAAATCGAAAAGAATTACCTAAAATACCCCATAATATAAAGGACTACTGTGTAAAAGGAAACGAACTCTAGGTATATAAAAAAGAGGAAAGCATATATCAGTACAGCCTACATCCATTGGACTGAGAAAGACAACAATGGGACGAAAAAAGGCAATGTGCAGTTAAAGAAAACTAATTAAAAATTGAGTTACGAAACACCTCATTCGTTGGCGACGTGTATTAAAAATAATGTGGGATTAGGAGGAAATAAGTCAAAAAATTGGAACTTAATCAAAGAAGCTGTTCAAATTAGTCTTTAGGTAGAGAAAGTGAGCCAAATATGGAATACTGTTTTGTTTATGTATATTAAATTCAGAATGTCTTGTTTTTTTGTGTAGGATCTTTACACCTTTGAAAATCATAATGTATGATTCATAATATTAAATCTATATGCCTTTTCATCATGTGATAAGCGCAAGCGCAGCAGCCATGTTGAAATAGCGGTAATTCAAAAGTTTCGTACTGTTTTGATCGACAATGGCTGGGAAAGCAATATTATCTCTACAGACGAATCAATCATTAGTAAAAATCGTTGATGCTGTTTAATTTTTTTATAACTTTGTGAAAGCACATAGTTGTGAGCAATTGAAAAGGTGGTTAAAGTGTCTTGGACGTTTGCAACAAGGCTAAAAGTGTTTTGATTGAGAGGTTAGGTGTATCAATACTTGTTTACTGTGTAAAAAAATAAAAACAAATAATTATAACTCTATTCTAATTAATTATG
Source organism: Psylliodes chrysocephalus (assembly GCA_927349885.1). Taxonomy (NCBI): domain Eukaryota; kingdom Metazoa; phylum Arthropoda; class Insecta; order Coleoptera; family Chrysomelidae; genus Psylliodes; species Psylliodes chrysocephalus. The sequence goes on along the minus strand of OV651818.1, from coordinate 12,059,118 downwards.
TCAACCAATATTAGTACTTGCAAAAACACTTTAATAACAGGAAAGTTTTTCATGAGTATAATTAATAAAATAAATTATTTATTAGTTTGAGGATCAACATGATATTTTTAATCATAATACTGTGTATACCGAAGTAGTATTTAATATTAAAAAACTATTGTTTAATACCAGATAAGGATTTTCTTCTGTTGGACCATTTTCTCCATTAAAATGTAGTGTCCAAATATAAGTATCTTTATTAACATCATCAATCGATCGAAACCCTTTTGCGCATTTTGAACATGTTTTAATATGTATTTTGCCTGATAATTTGATAATTTTTTTCCGACATTTTTAGCCAAATCTTTGGAAAATTTATAAAATAATATGTATTGCCTTTAAATGAATTATACCGTGTGCCACTTTTATATAATCCATAACAACAACACCGTTTCGTTTTCTTTTCCGTACAAATAACATAATTATAATTGACAGCAAACATTTATTTTTCAATTAACATACTTATTATATATTACTTTATATTTTCTTTCTTTTTTTAAATGAATATACTTACTTAAATTAGTATTTATCGATAATAATTTTTTTTACGTGGGCATTTTAACATGCTTGTTTACAAAAAACAGTTCGAAAAGATGACTGATACTGACGCATGCGCACAAAAAAAAATGTGATAAAAAGTTCCTTTATAAAAAGGAGCCACAGAAAAGTATACCATTGAAAATTAAATTTGTATACCCAATACGGAATGTCCCTAATATGGAATATATGCTTCAAGGAAAAATAATAATACAGGACCCTTACACAAAACATTTTATTACTTTATGCTACATGCAAAAACAAATCAGTCAACATAAAAGAATTGTATCAGATATATCAGGTGAACGCATTTTAACTCGTTTACAAAATTTGTAAAAAAATATACTATTTTTTGCCGCTAAACCGTCGACATGGCACCACCCTAAATATTCCTTGTAGTGTATCCGCTATTTACCACAGACGTCTTTCCATTGCCAATTCTTTACTTGTGAGTTCCAAATTACGGACACCACACCATTCCATATTAGTTACATAGCCATTTTAATTTTTCTTAACAAATTCACACATTGCTCCCAATACTAGTTAAATTTGTTAAATACCTACATACCTACCTGCAAAATATTCGATTTTACCAAAAAAAACTATAGTACATAGTCGTTAATCCTGAACTACGTTCGGATGCGATTTGCGCGGCATCAGAGTTGGGTAGTATCCGAATACTTCTGTATCCGGATACAATATCCGGATACTTTATGTGTAACGCTTACTCTTCTAGTACCGTTATTTTAATATTTTATAACTATATTTTTAAAATGATTGTCCCATCTCTATAAGGACCGTTAGTTTCATTCTGTCGCTACAAATATTTTATATAGTTATTTTTGGTTATATAAGTTGTATGTTCGGATCGAAAGTGAATTTGACTTCCGACAGGTATTACTTGTGAAAGTTTTTTTTACAACAATACCTCAGAACGAGGCAGTCGAGATTATTAAATCTGCTAATATTTAATTAATCTTAAACAGTATGAGGTGGTATTTTTATTAGTGGTGACAACCATCAGTATTTTATGATCTCAATCTTTTAGATAAGTCAACCTTTGGATGGTTTAAAAATACGCTGAGAAGATAGTTGAAGTTATGGTTACAAATATGTTAATTTATGGTTAGAAGATATATGAAGTTATGGTAACAAACTCCGAGCAATTACTAATAGAGGGAGTCTTCCCCCCTTCCCCGCGCTAAATTTTGTTAGCAACATCTACTCCCCCCGAGGGGGGAAATACCTCTTCTGTAATTGGCTTATTTAATCAGCGTTGCCACATGTGACAGCGCCAGTTCTGAGTGTTCTGACACTTTCTGACACATGTCAATTTTTTATTTATATTTTACGGAAAATATAATTATTAATAGCGTTGTAAGAGTTGTAAATGTAAATTTAAGATTTATTATCTCTTATAATATTGTGAAAACATGCTTTATGTGTAAAAGGCATAATGAAAATGCTTCTTCAAGATAATATCATAAGTAAGTACAGACACAACCTAATTATCAGAGGCGGTGCATTAGGAAATCACCTTTAATTTGCAATTAATCTTTCTTATCGAAAAAGTAAAATTAAGAGCAAGTAAAACCCATCTAAGTTCGTCTTCATCCGTCTTATAATGATTATAGTAAAGGTTAATCACTTATTATAATTATTGTAAAGTTTATTGTTATTTTTTTCTAGGTTTCCTTTTCTTGATATGATAAAAAGAAATACATGGTTCCAAAATTTAGGAATTCAACAAGTGACCACCTGAATAACTTTTTATTAGACCTCAGGGAAGGAAAATATTAAAGAAAAATGCAATTTCAGTAAATTTCGACGAGAGAATAATCAATCCTGTCACTACTTCCACACGATATTCGTCTGCTACTAAAATACTAAAACAGCAAGCAAAGTAGAGAAACTTAAGTTTCTTTCAAAAATAATGTTTAAGCCATTTTTTTGTTGACACTTTTTTTTAACTATTTTAATAGACTAATTTTGTGTATTGTTTAAATTTTCATATTTTGTACTTAATTTATTTTAGGTTTAAACAAAATGAATCTCAAAGATATGCATGGAATATCCCAAAAGAGCTAAGGAAGGTTTTAAAATTCTTAAGAAAACTATTCAGAGCCAAAAACAAAATAGTTGGTTTTCGTGCCCAAAATATAAAGATATAGGTATAAATATTTGGATATTATGAGTGATTTTTTATTCTATAAATAGAACGTAATTTGCTTCTAAATGACTACCTAATGAACTATATTATGTAGGAATAAACTAAACAGGAATATCACATTATTCTTGTTTTTTTCTTAATTCACTAAAAAAGTCCCAAAAAACATTGAATATTTATTATTGGAGTTTATATCGCTATGCTAAAAAAAATACTAGAACAACTTAAATAATGTGGATTTTGACTATTTTGAGTTATCCAGATCATGATGATCTTAAAAATGTATGTCTGGTACTACTATAGTCAGGTATAAAAACATTCATTTATTTGAGCACAGTTGCAATATACATTTTATTTAGTTTTTAAGTTAATACCTAGTAGGACATCCGCAAATGACTTTCCGTTTGATGTAAGATTCATTATTCTACATTTTTATTGGTGAAATAGAATATTTTAAGATGTCCTACTGTTTTCTCTAATTATCTAAAAAGTTTAGAACACAAAAGACTGGTTTAACAAAAAAGAGATATACCTTTAATTAAACACACAATTAGTCAATTCAACTATATGATAATTTAAAGAAGAAATTCAGAACACTTCTAAAAATGTGTTTTTACCATAAGGACATAATTATTAAAAAAAGTTGGCACATTAACATTGACGATAGGTTTTTATAATATATATTATACAAATCACTACGAACTACACAAAATTATATTATTAATAATTTAGCAATAAAAAAGTTAAGTACAATGATGACATTAAAAGTTGATTTTCTCGAAATTACTTTTTTTTAAATTGTCTCCGTATCTACCTACTATTTTTCTAGCACAGTGATATTATATGAATGTGCATTGTGTAATATCTTATATTTTAGGAATAAAATGATATATTTCTTGCAGGTTTCAGTTAACAACGATTCCAAGAACTTTTGAAAATATTATTAAAACGGCCTTTGCAAATATAATTCTCAATTAAGAGCTTCTGATCTAACATTAAATTTTTATTCTCCAAAAGATTACAGCTACCTAAGTAGAAAGTTTAACAAGACTCTTACCAGACCCAAAATATCAAAATGGTACCAACCAATTGATGGTTCTACTGGTTTTCATAAGAAATTTCTCTTCGAAACTACTAAAAGAAATGTGGCAGAGGCAACCGAAGAAGACAAAAAAGTCTTTTGCAAAACAAAAACAAGAAATTTGTTTAAGAATCTATTTATATATTTTTTATATTCACATATATGTTTTTTTCATTGAAACAAACGTTTATTAGCTTATTAAATATAATGAATTCATGTTGTTTTATTATATATGCTTGTATGAATGATAACTTTTATTTCCTTTTGAAAATGAATTTCGAAGATAAAGCCGAAACGGTGAGTAAGAATAAAAAATTAGACAAAAGTGACGATATTTACTGGAGCTTTCATCTACACGCTCCTTTTTCTAGCCATCTACACCTGAGCCAGCAAGATTCGTCTTCCCTCCATCCTTACATTCTCCAGATTTACAGAGAAAACGCCGTCCTCTTTAACATATCCGGACCTTCTTTGACGGGGACTGTACCACTGCTTTACATTATCAGCTTTATTTGTTATCCCGAGCAATTTAAATGCATTTGTAATTGCTCATTCTCACCTCTTCTCTTGTTCCTAGATTCCTTACTCATTTTTCTTATTTTTAGTTACGTTTGCATTGCACAACTTTAATTCTACAATGCTGTAACGCTACAATATGGATCCATTTTTGTGGTTTATACTATTTAATTTTATTCGTAAGTGACCGCAACCTATTATAATAAATATTATTGTATTACAGGCCTGAAGATGTCCCTGCCAGGCCGAAACTAGTCGCTTCTGTATTTTTTTTTTTTTATTTGGTATCATCGGCGTCGACTACTACGGCCATTAGCCTCGTGTTCTGTGTAGGCTTTGTTACTGTTTCCCAGCGCCACTTTAGGAACAGCACTGTTAATTAGAACCCAACAGTGAATGGTCGAGTGGGGAATCCTACCAAGGCATCAGAATTAATTTTAAATAAATAAATTAAATGAAAAAATCCCGGCCAGCGGTGGGATTCGAACCTGAGACCTTCCGATCTCAAAGTCATGACTCTAACCACTGAGCCAACCCACCCCCCTACTTCTGTATTTATTTATAATAAGATTAATTTTAAGATTTTATTCTTTAATTGAAAAAATTAGACCTTTACAGTGATTTTGTTTCATTTCCTGCATCAGACACATATAAGACGGTATTCATTTTAAAAATAGTAAAATTAGCAAATTTTTTAGTTTTTTTACAATTAAAATGTTTGGACAATGTCAGTTTTTATAGATAAATGATACACCACTGAACAAGAAGGATGTTTACCTTCCCCCATGTGCCCGCTTCCTCACTTCCTCTACAGATGTTGCTAACACAACAATCGCCTACAAACTCGTTTCAGGCTCCCTCTAATAGTAATTCCTCGGAGGTAACAAACATGTTAATTTATGGTTAGAAGAAAACGCATCGCTGTAGGAGACCGTCCTTATTTGATCGACCCTTAAAAAGAAAGATTGAAGACCTAACACCATTCCTACTCTGAGATAAGTTTCATTTTTTTATCATTGAAATTAAATAAAGAAGTAATTTAAATGAATCATGGCTTGTGTAGATTGTAATTGTTACTTGTCTGCATAAACATATACATTCTTGTTTTAACATCAATCATATTAATTATATTTGCCAAACTATTATAATTCACCTTAAATGATATATTTATGTAAGTTTGGTGGCGCCCTCCTTCCCTTTCCTATAGTTAAGTTTTGTCAAGGTTATTAAGTGCTACTCACGGCCCTAATTAAAATTGAGCTAAAACACAGTAAGTAAAACAAACATCACTTGTTACAAATTGGCGCCCAACGTGGGGCCAATTTGTAACAAGTGATGTTGGTTTTACTTACCGTGTTCTTTCTTTCTTATATCTTCCTTTTCTTCTCTTAGCTTTAGCATGTAAGAGCTAGTTTTGTCCTACACTCTGGATTTCTCTAACTGCGCTGTGAGCTCAACTTAAGTTTCGTGTTTGAAGTTAGCTGTTTCATGTGAAAGCTTCAAATTTAAACGAAAATAAGTTACCAGTATTGTCATCTTGTCAACGGTGTGAAATAGTCGCTGAAAACAAATTGTATATTTTGTATATAGTTAGTCAATGGGTAAAAATTCAATTTAAAACTGTTCTGATAATAAGTTAAAATATTACTATCTTTGTTACACAATTTAAATGTTTTTGGTCAGTAAGAATATATTGGTTTTAGAATTTTCAAAGATTTGTACTTCATTTTATAGTAATTTTTTGGTTCGATTTATTTTTGTCTGATAGTATAATTTTGTACAGGTTTTTCGATACTGAGACGTTGGTTCCATTTACTATTGTATAAAATTATATGCAGAATGTAGTATACTTTTGTAATGTATATGGTATATGGTATACAATATGGCATATATAGTATGATTGTGTATGAGTTTATATTTAATCATTTTTTTTTTCTTTGCTAAATATATTCATACAATAATGTATGAAATGTCTTTAACTATTTTTTTTTTGTGTAGTAAAATGAATTCTAACTTTCCTTCAGATTTTTAAATTTTTTCCTCTCTTTTGAATTTATTTTCATTATTAGACTGAAACATTTATTCTTAATAAAGTGAATTCTCTATTAGTATTATATTTGATATCTTTTTACAAAACACAGTGGTATCTTAATTTATTAGAACATAATACTTTTTTTCTCTCAAATTTAATTTGTATATCTTGAAATCAGATATAAACTTAACTTAAAATTGAACTTTAGTATTTCATATATCTTTTCTTTTACCTATGCAAAATTTTAATTATGTTACATTTAATAAGACTGAACCAAATTCAATTACCCTGCAAGTAACATTTTACAAGTAGTAAAGTTTGTATAGCTTATTTCTTCCTCAATAATAATTTGAAAATGTTTGCTTTTAGCAATATCTTTTGATACTTCTGTTTTCATTTTAAATTGAAAAGAATTTAGTTGAGTTGTGCAATATTTTTTGGGTTTTGACTTTTCAAAACAGATACTTACTTGCATTACTAATTTTTTACTTACCTCTACTACTTCGTAAGAAAGTTACATTACCTTACCTTATCTTACCTTATCTTTAAATATCGTGAAATTGATTAAATTTCGATATTATTACCGACATACACAGATGTGTGTATGTATATCTTTGCTGGTGTACACTAAGAAAAGTGATATCATATTGAATAATGTTTTTAATACCTTACTTGTATTCACAAAAAGTGGTACATTATTTATCTTGATTTTTTGTAATTTATTACATCTTTAGTGCATAAAAAGTATGCATAATGATTATTAAGATTTTTCTTTAATTAAATGGTTCATGTTTTGTAAATATTATCTTAAAGATGGTTCAATTTTCGTTCCTTTTCCTTAATTTACCGATTATGACGTTCATTGTTCTTTTATGACAATTTTTTTACCTATTATGACTTTTCCTATAGATTTAGTGTTTTAGTGGTATTCTTTTTTATAAAGTTTATCATTTTCTCGATTGTGACAATTATATGGTACTAGCGGGTATTTCCAAAGGGTAATTTATCACTTAGTAAAATTATAGTAAATATTTCAAAATTTTATAAATTATAAACACTTCATGCTGAAGTAGTAAAAAATCTTCGGGTAGTAGGACGCTTAGGCTACTACCTAGTTTAAGTTGTAAATCTTTTGTATTTAAGTGTTACGTTCAAAATTTTAATTTTTCGGCTCTATATTTTTCAATTTATATATTTATAGTAAATCTATCTTAACAATATTTGCCAAACTATTATAATTCACCTTAAATGATATGTTTATGTAAGTTTGGTGGCGCCCTCCTTACCTTTCCTATAGTTAAGTTTTGTCAAGGTTATTAAGTGTTACTCACGGCCCTAATTAAAATTAAGCTAAAACACGGTAAGTGAAACCAACATCACTTGTTACAAAGTGTAAATAACAGATATATTCCATAAAGTAGAAAAACGATCTTCTATAAAGTATTCCCCATATGTTCCGACTATGCCCAAAATTTAATCAGTTCACCGTAGGATGGATTAAAGCATAAATTTAATATTTGGTGTTTTTCCCTTATTCCGTTTTTGAGTTTTCTTCAAAATTCGAAATTTGCACTTTTTCTCAAATATCTCGAAGAGAAATTATGTAAAAAACAAGAAATATAGACAATGACATCACAACCAACTTTTATTTGAACAATTTTCTTAAGAACTTTAATTTTTTACTTTTTGTCAATTTTCTCGATACGTACAATTTTGGGAAATTTTTGTATGGTGCCAAAATTATGGATACTCCTACCAAAGGCTTTGGATCTCGATTGTAAATGGTTTTGTATTTTGAATCGTGATTTTAATAGTTAACCAAGGGTTATATGGAAGTGAATAAATCTCTTTAGTTAACGTGGTACCGGCATATTATTTTTTATTGTGGTTAATAACCCCAATTCATCACAATATTGTATTTGTTATGAGAACTTTGTGTTTCCTTTAGCCCATTTACAGATACGTGTTAGGTCCTGATGTCAAGAGAAGAACCCATGTACAGTTAGGTGCCACGAAGCCAATTTATAGTAATAGTGCCTTTACAAAATTATTGAGGCCTGAATTTATATATTTGGTTGTTTAACCCCCCAGACACAGATAGTCCCGGGGATATTATTAAACTCGTAAATTCTGACATTTTATTTAAAGAACACGTTTATCGTGATTGCAGGTTTCTTTCTGTCTAAAACCGTTAAAATTTGTTTACGTTTTCCTCATTTAATAATTTTTGAATCACCCTGTATATTTCAGCAAATGTAGAACAAATCTGATAGTGTTAAATGCTTCAAAAGACTCATTTGTAACACACTATAAGATTAATAATATTTCAATAAATTTTCGACGGGCTACGCGTTGGGGGAACGCCACTGACTCCTGTCGGTGTACGGCACCTTTTATCGACCCCCCATCAAATCGAAACCCCCCAGCTCCCCAAGATAAGACCGTTTTTCGAGATGAGAATGGTTGAACGGCGTTATCTACTTTTTGCCAGATGGGCTTTACGGCCTCGCTGGAAATGTGTAATATTTTCGAGAGCCTTCCGAGGAAATTACATTTCTGGGGTATAAACTTTTATTCTGTTTAATAGAGAAATGAAAAATTTAGTTGCAGGAATAAGGTGAATGTAGTTCGGAGATAGAGAACAGCTCGTAGATATACACAAACTTATATGAAATTAAATAACTCAGTAATCTACAAAAACATTTTTTCGTTAATAAAAAATTACTTGCAAATAAAAATAAAAGTAAAAAATGCAGTTTGTAGGATTGTCAGCAGATATGCTTTGGGCATGCTATGTCCCATAAAGCTATTGCTCGTAAAGTAGGTGTTTCACAAGGGGTGGTTTCAAAAACCTATTCAAGATTCTAAGAATTAGCAAATCTAGGAAATAGCTGTGCCGGCCCGTATGTAAGGGCTGTAGAGCTCTAGTCTCACAGTACAAGGAGAAATCAATTTATGTAAATATAAAATGAAAATGTAATACACCATCTACCCACATCTATTTAATAAAAAAAATATATATTCCACGTCTATTTATAACTTTCCTACGGCTCCTTAAGTTTCGGTTGTTCCAATCATAATCTGGCAGGCTGCTCCTGGCGTTCAATATATTTTCCGTTACCCATGACCTATTTACTGACGTTGCTGGCTCAAAGTCGTGGAGTTCTCAATTTCAGGTATTAGGGCGGTTAGATCGAGCGATCGGCCGCACTCGAAGGTCTAAGATACGGAATTTTTACCCGAAATAAGGCCGCAAAATCTTCGCTTTTGCTTCAGTCTAGTCAGTGATTCTCGTTATCTCAGTATAATAGATGTATTTATCTTAAATTCAAATGTATTCAAGGCTATGTTCTAAGTATTCAAAATGTATGCAACACCTTTTACAACTAAGCTCTGGGGAAGCATCGATGGTTACTTTGGGAATACCCTATTTATGTGGTATAAAAACATTTTATTGGGTTGAGAATATCTTGCGTTCTCATCGCCCGTAGTGTTCGTTAGTTTAAACCACAAAGCACGTATCTTCTAGAGACCCCACGCCAATGTTAAACATTTAAACCAAATTAGCGCCACCTTGTGTTTGCAGCTGGAACTAAAATGACAATTGACAGATGGCGGTAAATTCAAATTGTAATTTTTAGGAGTAGGTAGTAGTTTTAAATTAAATTTTAAATGATTTCCACATAAATTATTTTATAAAATAAAGTATGGAACTAGTAAGTTCGAAACTTTTATTTTACAAAATAATTTAGGTCGATTATGCCAAATTTGAGGAGTTATAAGGGGTCTGATGTGGAGAGTTGGTTCTGCATATTATTATTAAATAAATGTAAGATATATCAATAAATAATAAAATAAAACATTCTTAAAATATATTTATTAATAACTTAAATAAATATTGTTAGATAAAAATAAATACAAATAATAATACATATTTAACGAATACTTACTTGGAACAAATAGGTATACAATCTCAAATCTTTAAAATATCAATAATTTAAATGTGAAGTAGAGACTAGGATATTACATTTTATTAACACTAAAGTAATATATTTTATAAATGTCTTTTTAACCGAGGACAAATGTAATATAGGTATTGAATTAAAAGGTGAATCCTTTTAACTATTCATTCAATGATAAATAGGTATTTTCCTTCCAAATACAGATGGTGGTATTACTCTCTTATGTGAAAAATGATTTCGGAATCTAGTCCAGTGATAAATTGATTATTAATTAGTTGTACCAGTTTGTCTTTTTATGATACATGGTAAATCAATGAAGTTTTTCTTGAAGTTTTCAACGTAGCATCTAAATTATTGCAAAACACAGTAGGAAATAGAAAACAAAACATCACAATTTTGCAAATAACTAAGAAGAAACTATAAACAAAAACCAAAAGCCAAAGTCAACAAAAAATCACTAAAATCAAACGGAAAACAGAATAACCAAAAACAATAAATACACGTCATACCTTTGGATTCTTTGATTAAGTTTTTCACCCAAAAAAAAATAAAAATGGAGAAAGAAATCACAATTTCACCGGTAGCTCCATCTAGAGTTTGGAGCAAATAGCATAAAAAATGTCAGTTGTCGGTTTTGATCATAGATTACTAATGTGAATAGATGGGAAACTTAATGGTAAAATTCTGAGTCGATGTGCTGCCGTCTATCAAATTGGAGTGGTACTAAAATTCAATATGGCCGCCACGAGCGGGCTTTCTGAAATTTGACTTTGTAGTAGCGCAAAAATGTAATGAAGAAAATCAAATAAAGCAAAAAAATTGACCAACCATATTGACTATTTTGTGGTTTGAAACTAGTCAAATATTTTGCCAATTTATATCTTTATTTGATTTTACTTCATTATATTTTTGCATTAATTTCAAACTTGAAATAAAATGCAATTTACTATTTTGTTTTTTATTACAGTAAATTATCGCCGCATCATATAATTTGTCTATTTAATCATGGAAATACTTAAACAAATATGCATTTACACCATTTAAATAATTAAATAGTTATAAAACAAACCTATCAAAAATGTTTTCTGTAACAAAATCAGTATATATAAGTGCTCAAGATCTTTATATAAAAGTTTTGCGATTTGGAGTGGCAAATAAGTTTGAAAAAATTGAACTGAAGCATCATCCTTTTTTACTATCGAGGCAAATTTGAGTGTGGATAAAATTTGCTATACGGTTATTGAGTCTACTAGTTAGGTTGAGGAGCATTTCTTCATCCGATAATTGTTTTCGTGATTCATTTATACAGCACTTGTAGTTATCAAATTTTTATTCATTATGTGGTCATCCTGATAAATGAATTTAACTTTTGAGTATAAATTAAACTTACCCACGTTTGGACCCTTGACGATTTTAGGGTGTTTTCTTGTTTGATGTTAATGGCATTGAATCAATTTTTGATATTGATAGCTGAGGCTCAAATATTTCCTCGATCGACAGGGTATTTTGGAGGGACAACATTTTCTTTACAACAATGATCATTTAAAAACTGAAAACAAAAAGAAATTTAAATAACAAACCAATTATTTTAACACTGAATCAAAAAAAGTTCTCAAAGTTTGAAGTTTTGACGAGCTGACAACTGACATGACATTTCGATACGAGCGCCATCCCGTTAATTGGAGTGGTACTAAATTACCAACCTCATGTTTTTCCATTTGAGTTTCCAGCCCCTGGTTTTGACCTTGGTCATTTACGTAGAACCTCTATGTGCTTTGTGGTAGTTTCCATTCTAAAAGTAGGTGATCTGTGGATAACATTATAACGGGTCATACTCCGAAATTACATTTGTTTTTTTTATACAGGATATAGGACACACAACAACTGAAAATTCTCTGAATAAAAATAATACAATTAAACCAAACATTTTTAGATAAAATATTACTATTCAGAAATACAGGATGTTAAAGTTGAAAATTTAAACATAAATAATGCTTATAATTTTTTTATTTCTCAGTATAAATTTACTAAATTCGGCAAATATTTTTGGCGTCATAAGATACACTTAACAGCCAAAAAACTTTGCCAGAGGCGTACGGCATGGATAAGTAACACCTTTATCCATTCTAAATTTTGCACCACTGTCCAAAAACTTATATGGGCCCAATTTAAAATTTTTTAATGTTTTCTTAAAATAATTTTGTACTCTTGTTGATATTCATACTCATACTCTTTCTCTTTATTTAAATTTATTTTTAATTTTCGTGATTTTGAATGTTTTTATAAATTCACATTAAGAGTACCTACGTGATTTATTAAAAAACAAAAAACAATAAAATTAAATTATAGTCCAAAAACGTTTTTTTGGACAGTGTTGTAAAATTTAGAACAGTGATGCCGCGAGACCAGAGATTCTCATCTCTCGTCTCGTCTTGTCTCGTCTCCAACGAGACGAGAGAGACATTTTCTGTCAAAAACAGATTCGAGACGAGACGAGAGAGTGTCATCTGTTGACGAGAATTTCTCGTTTCTCTCGAGCTCTCTCGGTCTCTCTCGAACAATTTTCTCTTTGCTTATTTGAAATTTTTAATTGCTTATCGTAACTTAAAATTTTAACATATTAGATTTCGAGATAGTCAAAAAGTTGACTATAACCATTGATTACTAATGTGAATAGATGGGAAACTCAATGGTAATATTCTGAGTCGATGTGCTGCCATCTATCAAATTATAGTGGTACTAAAATTCAATATGGCCGCTTAGCGCGGGCTTTTTGAAATTTAACTTTCTGCTAGTCGCGCAAAAATATAATGAAAATCAAACAAAAAAAATTAATTGGCAAAATATTTTACTAGTTTCAAATCATAAAACAACCATATTGACTGTTTTGTGATTTGAAACTAGTCAAATATTTTGCCAATTTATTTTTTTTGTTTGATTTTCTTCATTATATTTTTGCATTATTTTCGAACTTGAAATAAAATGCAATTTATTTAATTTATTTTTTTTATTACAGTAAATTAACGCCGCATCATATAATTTGTCTATTTAAACATGGAAATAGGTACTCAAACAAATATGCATTTATACCATTTAAATAATTAAATATTTATAAAACAAACCTATCAAAAATGTTTTCTGTGACAAACTCGACATATTTGAGTGCTCAAGACCAATATAAAAGTTTTGCAACTTGGAGTGGCAATAAGTTTGAAAAAACTTAAGTTGAAGCATCATCCTTTTGGTGTCTTACAATCAAGGCGAATTTGAGGGTGGATAAAATTTGCCATATGCTTATTGAGTCGACTAGTTAAGTTGAGGAACATTTCTTCATTCGATATTGTTTTATTGATTTATTTGTACAGCACCTGTAGTTATCAAATTCTTATTCATCATCTGAGCACTGTGATAAATGAATTTAACTTTCGAGCTTAAATTAAACATACACACGTTTGGACCTTTGAAGATTTTGGTCTGTTTGTTTGATGTCAATGGCATTGAATCAAATTTTGATATTGATGGCTAAGGCTCAAATATTTCATCGATCTACAGGGTATTTTGAAGGGCCAACATTTTCTTTATAACATTGATCATTTAAAAACTGAAAAAAAAGAAATTTAAATAACAAACCAATTATTTTAACACTGAATCAAAAACAAGTTTGTAAATATTACTTACCATTGATATGCCAGTACAAGATGCATTTTTCTTAAGACACTTATTACAAATTGTATGTTTATCCTTAATATGACGACCGCATATTTAATACGTGGTATAAGTTGCATCACTACCAATATCTGGGAGTGCTTCATTGTTCGTTGATGAAATCCATGTTCCCATCTCTTGAAAACATGCTTAAAATTGGAAGGAGTTGAAAAATAAATCTAGATGAATCAAAATTCAATACACCTTCAAATGCGACAGCCATTTTAATTTGTTTTAATTTTTCCAAGTATGAAGTTTTGTTGACAAGCTGACAACTGACATGACATTTCGATACGAGCGCCATCCTGTTAATTGGAGTGGTACTAAATTACGGTCCTCATGTTTCTCCATTTGAGTTACCAGCCCCTGACTATAACACACCTATTCTATATACGGAGTGGCCCAAAAGTCTGGAAACGGCCAATTATCTCGTGAATTGCTAATCCTAATTGTACAAAATTTTGGGTACACCTATTTTGGGATACGGAGATTCTAGATTTGATATTTGCAATGTTGCTAGATTTGCCGTTTCTCTTATATTGTTAGTCACTTTGGTTTTTCAAATTCATCACCCTATATATTCAGTCATTATTGGAATCTCCTATTCAATACGAGTTCAACCATATGTAACACTTATGATTTTATGTAGTCTGGAAGGACTAGCAATTTACGAGATAATTGGCCGTTTCCAGACTTTTAGGCCACTCTGTATATTAAATGGTAACAAATTATACTTGTGTTATTAGGATTTTATAAATAGTGATTTATAAGAAAAAATGTTTCTCATTTCATCTATTTAAAATTTATACAATCATTTCTTATATTTGATCCATTCTGTTTTTCTGAAGTTATCTTCAAAAGTAAGTTGAAAATTTTTAAGCGTTTTATGAAAAACTGTCAGAGAAAAGGTACTACAAACGAATATATTACATACAGTGAGGACGAAAATTGTACCCTCCTCTATTTTAACTTCAAATTTCAATTGTAAAACGATTGTGTCAGACGGACAGACAGAGAGGCATAAGTGTTTCTTATTGCCAAATTTGGGTACTAATGCGTAAATTACTTGAAAAATTCTTTGTTTTGGTCTTACAAATTTTACCGTTTTTTCATGTTTCGTATTTTTCAAATTTAAATTTGATATTGTTTTATCACGAGAGAAACGAGACGAGACAAGACGAGAGAAAGGCTCCCTCGAGCGAGAGAAACGCCTTCTCGTCGAGACAAGAGAACAATTTTCTCTCGCCCTACGAGACGAGACGAGAGAGGCCACTCGTCTTGTCTCACGGCATCACTAATTTAGAAGGCAAGGTTCATTTTTTAACTAATGGGTGGATGCTATGATACCAAAAACGTTTACCGAATTTAGTAAAATTATAGATAGTATGTAATAAACAATTTATAGCCATTAATAATTTATAAATTTTCAAAGTTTAACACCCTGTATTTCGCAAACGAGTAACATTTTACGCAAGCATATTTCGTTTCGTAGTCCTATTTTTATTCATTCATTCATTCTTAATGGATATACCCAAATTTTTATGAAAATGGGAACCAAAAATATTTTTCTCAAACAAAATAGGTTTGTTTTTTTTTGTCAGGAATTATTTTAAATTTTCGATTTAGTTAAAAATATGAGAAAACCTTATTCGCTCCGTGCGCGACAGCAGCGCCAATTCGTTTTGATACTAATGGACTATTTCGGCGTATACTGACAAATGCAACTTTTAATAGAATTCGTAATTAAAAAGTATACATGTTAGTTTTAATAAAAGTATATGGATTTGTAAAACAAGTAAAACATTAATTTATTATTATTATATATTTTTATCGCTTAAATTAAAGAAAATTATGTATAATTGATAAAAATCAATAATAAAATATAGGCAGGCAACAGTATTTACTGGAAAATGTATGAGAAGTTGCCTAAGTCTAATAAGTTTTCATTGAAGAATTAGTTTATTCTGTCAAAATACAAAAATACCATTTAATAATAGCGTTAAGTTAAAATGTATAAAAAAAGGATCATTACTTATATTTTCATTTTTGTTCGAAAGAAAACATAGAATGAATGATTAAAACTGATTTCCCATCAATAAGTTACAAAATTGCGTTCCAACCACATATATTAATCAAAGGCAGAAATCTTGAAATCTAGTCCTTGCTGAATGAACATTTAAGAATAAGGGATATTAAAGAACATGGTAAAATGATAATTTATTGTTGATTTAAAACCTTTCAAGTTTCGATGTCTACTATTTGCAGCATTACGGTTATTATTACAAAAATAAAGGTAATTGTCCTTCTTATTGTATATCTATCCATTTATTTCTTTGATTTAATTTCCACTTTGCTACTGAAATTTTTTATATAAGTTTCACTGTTTTTTTGCTAGTATTTGTACAATTTTCAACACAGCTACTCCGGTTGCTTATTGTATTGTTTTTACCTACTTTTTTTGAAGAAATGTAAAATGTATACGTGTATTTGATATGCCAAAATTACAAAATATCGCCCTAAAATGCACGAATTATCCGCAGCTAGCGCTAGTATCGCTTTTGCTTCCCTTTCCATGACTTCGCACGGAGCGAATAGATATCAGAGATGAAATCATTTCATTGATATCTCAAGCCGTTATTGAGTTATTGGCTAAAATGTAGTCACGTGACGAAAGATCATTTTTATTTTTGAATACCTCGGTAATGGTTAAAAATAGAGATGAGCGGTCAACAGCATTCAAATCTATCACCATGTCATACGGTATGATAAATATTGTAAGAAATGCTCTCTTGACTTTTCATATTTCTCCCGTTGAAGTTTTTCTAAACTCCTCATTTCTCAGTGTGCATTTTCTTTTTCGATATCAAACCTAATTAATCTCCTCCCCCAGAAATCCAAGAAGTATCCCAACGACCCCAAGCGTGGAGTTCACCATTGTCTACTGCAACTGATAAGACCTCCAGTCTGGAAAACACGTGTTCAATTAACATGGCGTGCCGGGAAATACGAAACACAAAACACAAAAAAACGCATCGTTGGGTATACACGGTAAAAGGTAAAGTAAAAATAAAAATTTCCGCGGATGCGCATACGCGTCCGAAAAATCGTGTCGTCGCTCGCGCTTTGGCAACAAAGCGGATCACAGTGGGCCGAGAGATACTTAAAACTGGCCCAAAACGAACTTATTGTTATATCGATTCTACTTTATTGAATTTTACTTATTATGCTATTATACCATAGAAATAATATAGAAGACCAATATAAACATAACATTTAAGCAGAAATTGAAACCTACTGTGTATAAAAACGCGTCTCTGCGCCTGACTTCGCAAAATAGTGTGTCTAGAAGCTTGCGCAATATGCATGACTTGTCCCTGTAGTGTTGCCAAATATATTAAACATACCTAACAGAAAAGAATTTTAAATTAATTAATTTTTAAATTATATAATTTAAACAGTTTATATCTACGAAATATCGCCACAAAATAACTTATAAACATTTAAATAATCAACTAATAATATTTATGTGTAATTACATTCCCAAAAATATATACAATTACCGTATTAATGTCATTAATACCGTATTTTTAATGTTCAATAAGCGATTCACCTACAAATTCAATATTGACCTGGCAATAGCACTAAAATCCGGTGTTTCAAGGCTATATGACGCTGCCCTTACAGGACCGTTTGTAGTTTATTATTTATGCCGCGTTTGAGAATCCACATCGGATGCATCTGAGATGTAGTAAGTAGTAAATCTTTGATCACGTGATTCAGTATACGTAAATGTAATGGGACAGATGTGTCCGATGTAGATAAAAAACGCTCGAGATGTAAAAAATGCATTCGATGTGGATTCTCAAACGCGGCATTAATTACACGATGAAAGTGGCTTTTTATTTTTAGTTTTGTGTAGTGTTTAGTCAAATCCTAGGCACAATAAAAGACATTTTTACATTGGCTAATGAAAATGTAATCAATGTATTAGGCAGCTGTTATATTTATTACAAGATTTATGTCTGCAAATCTAAACCTACCTAAGAATTATAATTATGTAAATAGAGAGCTGTATATTTATATACAGGCTGCCCAGCGACGGGGAGACATTATCGATATCGGTTTTAAGGCATTTTAAAACATAAACCCGATCTCAACAATCTTAGGAACTCTTCTGTCACTCGATATTTTAATCGGTACTTCCTCTTCGCTTTTTGGCTGGCACAACAATTATTTACATTTCTTCATTCCTTACCGCGTTCGAACCAGTAAGGTTTAAAGAAATTTAAAAAAAAAACCTACTTTAAAAATAAAGATGTTAATGATTTTCTTATGGATCCCATCTTCAGATCTTGACTTAATGTATATAAAACTGTTTCCTTTTCTAACAAAAAGAATCCTAGAAATCGGGCAACGTGGTAAAGAATTATCGCTCAACATACATAAAAAAATATTTCAACGAATTGAGAATATCCTACCATTTTGAAGTATATTAAAAAAAATTGTTAATAAAGTGAAAAGTAGGGCATGAACATATATTATAAAGTATATAAAATGATAGATAAATCCAGTTTAGAAGGTATTATAAATAAACTGTGGAAATATCGAGAATCTCGATTTTGAATCGGAAAAATATTCTACGCAATTTAGTATGAAAGCTGATCAAAATGAAACACATGAACGACAAACTGTTATTGACAACTTTCTTCAAACGTTTTCTATTTTTCCGAAAACTAACTAGATGGTTCGAAAATCATTTCCTTCGTTAAAACGCCTCTTGTTCCGAAAAAGGTACACGCCTGTCAACATTCATCGTTCATTAAAAAAGTGGTAGATACAAAACGCTTCGTATTGTAAGGCCAAAATATATTTAGAAATCGAAATAGTCATATAAACAAAAAAATCATATGAGTGAGATAACTACCAAATTAATGATTTACAAGTTTATTCCTATTATTTATAAAATAGGTTTGCAATGTGCTGGTGTGGAATGTTATCATCGACTAAAAACTTTAAATCTTTGTATTAAATTGATCGAAGACAAACTATAAATTGGTTTAGGCTATATAGAATGTTTCTAGTAAGCAGCAACTAATTTTTATTATGGAACCGAAAGACCCTTTTAAAAGGGTTCAAAATTAAAATAAAATATGTACCAAGTAAATTTAGTAGTATTTTTTAATTTTTTAATTTATATTGAAAATGGTAACATGAAAGGTTTTCTGTCTAACGACTCATAGTCTCGGCTGACAAAATGTAAAAAAATATCGAACATAATATTTCTGGGCCCTATTTTGCACTCCCCAGATTAAATTTAGTTGTAGCAAATGATACAATAAATATCAGTAAAACTTTTTATGTTCCTTTTACTTCCTATTCCAGTTACTTACCTGAATACAATCTACTAACGGTTATACAAGAGAACTCTGTTTTCAAAATCGGACAGGCTCTAAAAATAAAATATCTTGGTATATATATATAGATGCACACTTAAAATGGGATGTACAAATAAATTTTCTAATAAAGAAGCTAAGATTTGTGGCTTACAGTTTAAAGTGCATCAACAGGTTTTACGATGAAAAACATCTAAGAATCTTGTACCATTCTTTTGTAGAAAGTCATCTAATATATTCTGTTGTTGCTTGGGGAGCTGCACAAAACTCCCATATCAAAATCCTAGAAACTACACAAAGATATATTCTTAAAATATTATTTAAAAAACCCAGATTATTTCCCACCGAACTTTTATATCAAGAAATAGGCATAAATGATATACGACAATTGTTTTTTCTAAACACCCTTATAAGACAACATTTAAATAAAAGAGAATTAAGAAGTATTAATCATGATTATAATACAAGATATAAAATAAATTCAAACTACTTACCTGCATCTCATAAAAACTTATTACAAAGAAGCTATGGCTATCTTGGTCCAAAATTTTATAATATAATCCCACCTGATTTAAAAACAATAAACTCAAAATCACTATTTAAAAATAAAATTAAAAAATGGATGAAAACAATTCCTAGAAATCAAATACATGCTTACTTTGAAACACTATAAACTATAAAAAAGAGATATTTATTTAAATGTAATATATTATATATAAAATATGAATGATTATTAATGATTAAAAATTGAGTAAACAAATTATTTTATTAATGTTATTTTAATTGTTATTGATATTAGTATTAGTGTTGTTATTGGTGTTGGTAGTTATATAAGTATTGGTATTAGTAGAGGTATTGCATTGATATTGGTATTAATGTTAGTACTATTGTCAATATTATTTTTATTATTGTAGATTTTGTTATTCATGTTATCGTTAACTATTATTATTATTGTTATAATTATTATTATTATTATTGATATTATTAGTTTTATTAGTTTTATTACTACTTCGATTATTTTATTATTTATTTTTAATTTTATTATTATAACCCACGCACAGGCTAGACCTTCTGTGGGTTTTATTATTATATTTATTAACAAATTGTAATTTTCTTGTCGAATTTTGTTGTTGTTGATTAATAAATATTATTATTATTATTATATTATCAAATAAGATGTCAAATCACAAGCAAAATCTCGTGACTACAGTACTAATGATTGCCTGTTTGGAAAAGTATCTTTGTTTGTAAATATTTATCCGCCCATTATGTATATACGTTTAGTTACTGACCCTAGTAGATAGGCAATTTGTTATTGTTTTAAGTTTTACCATAGGGAGAGAGAAAATCAATATTAGGATAAATGGTCCAGCTCCTTTCTGGTTACGTAGGTACCTAAAAAGTATTTTAATTTTTGGTTAAGTAATTAATTATTGTAACAGTGATTTTCTTGTGATAGTACCTAATTTAGATTGTAGAAAAGGTTTTGTATATAATTTCGCTGTTTAATAATAAACGTAGTCAAAACCGGAGCACGTGGTTTTTCTGGAAAGTATTTTTAAAATCACAAGCAAAATCTCATGACTACTGTACTAATGATTGCCGAAAATTAACTAATTCGTATTTTATGCCATATCTTTCTTAATAAGGACTGTCAGAACCATATTTACCTTAACTTGAAATTTTTTTAATCGTTTTTTGTATAGAATCATCTCTAAAAATGTATGATTGAAATATCATGTGAACAAATATGTTCGATCAATTAAAAAACTTGCACCGGTCCTGTTCGCGCCAGCACCGTTATACGCATGAGCTCCGACACACTATTTTCTCCTTATGGTTTCATTTTTGATACATGGAATCGGCTTTCTATACTATTTCTATGTATTATAATAATTATGCTTTTATTTTTGATGCGAAATTGGCATAGAGGTATAAAAACGATCCGAGCTTCTATAGTTATAATATAACAACTGATTGTTATATGTGTGTGAATGTGTGAATGAAATCTAAGCCTCTTTCGTTTTATCTTTCTCCACATTTAAATTCATAAAATATGTGATCTGAATGTAATTCCACTAGATGGCCCTCGAAACACGATAATAAATAGGAAAGAAAACTTTCAAAACCAGCGTCTAAGTATTAAATAAAAATATTCTCTTCAAATTTGAGTTCGTGATTTAAATGGTGTTAAATACCGAGAAAGATACGCGTCCCATTAGACTGCATAGAGGAACGAGAGAGAACCATTACACGTGTACAGATATTTTACGGAAAGGATTAAGGACTTTTCAACTATGTCGAAATGAAAAGCGATAGTTAAATCAACCTGCTGCAGCGCAAGAAAATTCATAAGTGTTGTTACAGGCTAAAAGTACCTTACTAAGCTATATATTTAAAATTTACATTAGTTACCTTTTTTTTTATGATTCTATCATATTTTCAATCATATAAATATTTAAATTTAATTATTTTCATACCTCGATGCGATTCAAGAGTCAAAACAAAACAAACAAACTTTATTTAATAAAATAATTTGTATAACTATAAATTTTATATGCTATTTTTCGTTAAGAATCCAATGATCTTGGCTGGTTAGTTTCCCCATATTTCATTTCTAAAATAAAAAAAATAATAATTAAAAATATTCAAATATTGTAAACAAACAATTATTATAACCTTGTCTAAGAATTGTCATATTCTTCCTCATTTCTTCTCTTAATTTCTAATTTGTCATTTATTCTTAAAACAGTAATTTCTCTTAAATCAATTAAAAGAAGAAAACAGGATACCAACTAAAACAATTAATTTATTCCTAAAACTTCGCGGCAAAATATTAGCAAAAAAAAGTGGTTCTTGCTTTTTTTGCATTGAGCACATTTTCTGAGAAAGAAGCGTGCCCGCATTTTGCGGATTTTCTTCGAATAACCTCATGTTTAGTGAACTAAAAGATTTTGTGATAATACTGAACAATAATCTCACCATTGTGGATAAAAGTTCCGAATATTTAGAGTTTTTCAACTTTTTATAGTAACTTCAATTGAAGCCCCTTTGTGGCCACCCATCATCCAAGGTGAGTTTTTAAGGAATAACCCCTATAAAAAAAAAAGAATATTATTAAACATTTTATCATCCTAATTTTGGCAATATATTTTTAGGCCTCTTATGCAGACTTTCACTCTTATGCAGACTTTCACTCTTATGCAGACTTTCACTCTTATACAGACTTTCACTCTTAAGCTGATTGTCAATCTCATTCCCATTCAAGTTACAATCTGAAGATTAATTTTTGAATTTACTATATCTAGTCTGGAACCCGGAGGTTCCTAGACACCTAATTATTTAAAGACATTAAATAGAACTAGTGGAGGAATCCAACCAGTCCATCTCTTTGGATTTAAGATGACTGGAGACTCAACTCATGGTTAACAGCCAGAAGACCTGGAAAAACAGCTAAGAATATTTAAATACTAACTTTATCTATACCTAATCATTTTTTTTATGCACTTGTCTTTACACCCAATTGGTGACGTTTAATATAATTTGCTTTGATTTTATAAAATTTATTGTTTAATCTAATTTTATTAATATTATTCTAGAAATAAACTACATCTTACCGTAGGTTGTTACAGCAATTACTAAACTTTAATTCATTGTATTTCAAGCTCTTCAAGCCTTTAAATCTTCAGAATATCTTCGATTTATAATTGCTTTTCAAACTACCTAAAATCATTTATATTTATATCAAATAATAATTAAGGTATATAATTACTCACCTGTTTATAATCCATTTGTGCTTATTTATCTAAAACCACAAAATATATATCTACTCTCATCACTTAATAGAAAATATTCCGCACTATATTTGTTTTCTTAAAAGAACCCGAATCTGTTTTAAAAGCAACCAAAAACTGTTTTTAATCCAGTACAGTGTATCTGTATCTGTAACGTGTGGAGGGTGGGTTACCCCCACGACACTTAGGCTTCATTAGGCCTATTGTGCATCCTCCCAAGATGATAGGCACCTCCTAGCTCGTGAGTCAGCCTACAGATTTAATGTAGTTGACAACGTCGCCAAGAGGTGATTATCTTATATCGGCCGGTGTTAGCCGATACTCGCCGAACACAAATCTTCTAATAAATGTGAGCGTCGGGCAATCGTAAAGGATATGTTCGATGGTCTCATCTTTTTGTTCGCACCCTCTGCAGAGTGCGGATTCTGACAGCCTCATGATATGGAGATGCTTCTGTACTTGGCAATGACCAGTCAGAATGCCTGTGACCAGACACAGATTCTGTCTAGTCATAGTCAAGTATTTGTTTGCTGCAGTGTTGTCAGGATAACTTAAGAGCTCCCTTGAATTTTCACAAGGGGATGTTCTTTAATTAAGTCTGTAACTACCGATTTTGTCAGGCTAAAAGAAGGGCCAGGTCCATAAAGTATTTGGTTGGCTACTTTCTTGGCTAGTGAATCGGCAAGACGGTTACCTTTTGATGTGGCGTGACCTTTAATTCATCTTAAGGTGACCACATTGTTGATGGATACTTCGGCCAGAGCTTCGTGACATTCTAGTCCTAACCCTGAATAAATTCGTGGTCTGTTTAGGGTGAGTAGTGCTTGTCTGCTATCTGTATAGATGAACATGTTCCAGTGATATTATTTCTGATTATTTCTTTTGCTGCTATGAGAATCCCCGTTAGCTCTTTTTGAACTACACTGGCACTATTGCTCACAGCCCATTTTATGTTTAGGTTTAAGAATCTGGAGTATATTCTGCATCCTGAGCCTTGTTTTGTTTTAGAACCGTCGGTGTAGATATGAATCGTATCTGCCACTTCTGGCTCTTCTATTTGTTCATAAGTGTAATTTAATATTAAAAATGTTTGTGGTTTTTAAATACACATTAGTATATTTATTATAAACGTGCCGTATTGTGATAAATTGACTATTCCGTAGGAATCCCAATTTATCAACAACCCTGAAACGGAGAAAAAAATAATAAGACTTTCTACAAAAATGAAAAGCAATTTTACAGGTTACTGGAACCAAGAACAAGAAAATGCGGTTACACCAGGCAATAAAAATTTTAGTGAATTCTGGTCGAACATCTGGAAAAAAGGGCGAACACAACAGACAAGCTACAAAACTGAAAGAGAAGAATTTCAAGCAGTATCAAAAATGAATCCTATTCGAGTTACAGAAGAGGACGTGAGGAAAGCGGTTGTAAAAACTCAAAATTGGAAAGCTGCGGGATTGATTCAATTCACAACAAGTGGTGGAAAAACCTTAATGTGTGGAAACCTTTTGCTGCACAATTCCAAGATGACTCTCTTATTCCTTTGTGGTTCATCTTAAGCCTTAAATGTTTATCTTGTGTAAAATTTGTTGGTCAGATACTACAGAAATAGAACTTTTTTCCCACAAAACTTTTAACTCATTTATTAACGACAAACACAAATTACCCAAACTCGGCTCTTGTTTATTTAAATTTAAAAGTTCTTGTCTTAAAAACAAATAATGTCTAATAATGTCGGCATAGGTTGGAAGCATATTGTCTGTAAATATTTTTGGATCACCAAACACCGGACAGAATGATTCTAAACGCGTTTGAGGCATATTTATTAACAAAAGAAAAACAACACTAACGAAACAACTGCACTGCGGCTTGCGACACTGTTATTGTTGAACTGAAGCACCTTGCCCTGCGGCCTGCAACAAGTCCGTGCTTGTTGCTAAGGCACGACTCTAGACGATAATTTCCGAAGTTTATAATCAATTTGTATTAAAATTAATATGGTAAGAGCTCGAATCGGCCTAGATATTATTTGCATTTAGTTAAAAAACTATACAAGTTTTTTGGATATTTATACTACAAAGCTAAAAAACAAGGTCATTTGGGCAGCCAAAGGACATATGCGATTTAAATGAGATTTTGCACAGTAATAACATTTATTCAAAGGCAACTATTCCGCATATAGGCTAAGTGAAATTCAAAAATATTTTTTTTCGCTCCACCCTAGTGTATAACCCAACAGAAGCTAAGACCAGTCTAGAACCCATACGAACTAGATGTGGTCGTTCTGTAAAAGCCCCTCAAAGATTGGATTTATAATCTTTAAAGGGAAAGATGTAATAGAATGTAGTTGTTTTGTATAGTCTGATGTCTGCCAATAGAGGGCGCCTCAGGATCCGGTCATGAGGTGGCATCATTGTGTATGACAGACGACATTGTTCCTGTCCGATTGATGTTGCGTGATTTGACATATTTCATATTGTGATTGTCGGGTCATGTGTAATGTTTCATAATAAACATAAATGCATCGAAATCATGTGTTCTGTTTTTTGGTTCAAAAAATAAAAAAGAACTTGTTAAAAATTAATTTAATATTAATATTAATAACACCAAGTTGCCAATTGTTTAATCAGCTATAAATCTTGGTATATATTTAGATACAGATTTAAGATTTAGAGAACATGTAGGTAAAATTACCCGTTCAGCTTATCTTTCTTTAAAATTACTTTACTCCAGCAGGCATATTCTTAATCATAATCTACGAATAAAACTTAGTGAAACTCTTGTCTTTTCCAAACTATAAGCTACTGCAATTTTATCTATGGACCCTGCTTAGACTTGAACACTCAATATAAAATTCAGAAAATTCAAAATTCGTGCACAAAATTTAATTTAATCTTCGTAAATATGATCATGTTACTCCTAAAATACGAGAATTAAATTGGCTTAATATGAAGGAACGCAGGACACTCCATTTAGGTAACTATTTTCATAAATTAATAAAATGTATTGACAGCTCTTCCCCACTAATTAAAAAGTTTATAACTCGTAAAACAATTCATGATTGTAACCATTGAAGAAATATGGCAACAGGTTTGCTTGCGGCGCTACCAGTAAGGGATTTGTCCAACTATTTCTCAGTCGGTAATATAGATACCTGCATATTTTATTTTATTTAAAAATTAGCGGGATTTTGTTTGTAGCTCTACTTTAATTAGTATAACTAAAATTTTGCATTTTTATTGGCATTTTTTACAAACAGACAAGGTGCAAGATGTAACAAAATGCCAATCAAAATGTAAAATTTTATGACCCATAATTTTAGGAAGAGTAAAATAATTTAATATAAAATAATTGTATTATCTAAAACTAATTTATAATAAATTTTCTAAATAAACAATATTTTAATAAAACAACTAAAATTTTCTGTAAACTTGGGTAGGTAACAAAACACATTAAGGAGAACCATCCATATAATCTGAAACAGAAAAAATTAAAAGTAGTATTTTAACTTCATATCATTTTGAATCTCTTTTTCCTTTTAGACATTGTCACAGTTTTATACTTTCATTATAATATTTTATAATTAATAATGGTAGTCCCTTCATCTTTTAATTAGATGTAGTACTTTTAAAAAAAACAGATGTCTGCGGGATCAAGCTTTGAGGTCCTTCTTTGATTCGCAAATTTTACTTTGCTGTTTTCTAATTATAAAATAGAGTTTTTTCTCCCTTGGAGCTAACCATTCACTGGATTGATTTAAAAATCCAAGAGCTAATTATTGTTTTTTAGGTAATAATTATATTTCATTGGATGAAATTTTAATCGAATGTAACTTTCTTTTCACTGGTAATTTGTTTGACGGTATGATAACAATATTACTTTAGTATTACTCTTTACTGTTAATTTAGCTTTCAATGGTACCAAAGGTAAAGCCAATTTACAGTCTTATAACCTATAAATGGTTTTTCGCAAGTGGAATGATGAAGTTTATGCGGCATCATTTAGTTCCTTGCTTAATATCGGAAGGAAATAAAAAAAATGTGTTCTTAAAATGGACAGCATAAATTGGACAGTAAATTGTACTATTTACCTTTATACAAACAACGCTATTACAATTAGATATTATGAATTTATTACGAACAGGACCTGCTAAACACATGTTAAAACATCAAAATATCTTTGCTTAATTTTAAATTTAACATGTTTAACTAAAACTAAAATTAAATAAAAGTAAAAGTACTTACCACGTTTTATTCAGCAACCATAACCATATTGTTTTGTTCAGTTTTTTTATTGTATCGGTTCGAACGGATGACAATCCCAAAGTCAGATTTACATTGTAGAAATAATTGATTAATTCATGTTTTTCAAATAATTGTAGTATTTATATAAATATATAATTTTAAAACAATACTTACCGTGTATTACTTTTGTTATTAAGCGAAATATATTTGAATTATTCAATTATTCAGTGTCCTTTAAATTTAAATATAATTTTATTATTGTAAAACGGACTGATATGCGCGGATGTGTTGCGCACTAACCTGTTGATATAACGCGCATATGTTATAAGCCCCCCTGATTGTAACCTCCACGACGACACAACTTACACAATACCCCGTCATAGAACAGCCCTATTTAAAAGAAGTTTTGTATATAATTTTATTAAATTGTACAACTCTCTTCCTTTAGAATTAAAAAATGTAAACCTAAATTTATTCAAAAAAACTTTAAAAAATATTACGTTCAAAATTTTGTTTGAGCTTATATTTAATTGACCTTTTTAGTTTTTTAGTTTTTTACATTTTATTTCATTTTTAATTACTATTTTTTAGCTTCATATAAAAAAAAATTAAAAAAAAAAACAAAAATTTGGGGTGGTGGGTTGGCTCAGTGGTTAGAGTCATGACTTTGAGATCGGAAGGTCTCAGGATCGAATCCCACCGTTGGCCGGGATTTTTTCATTTAATTTAATTATTTAAAATTAATTCTGATGCCTTGGTAGGATTCCCTACTCGACCATTCACTGTTGGGTTCTAATTAATAGTGCTGTTCCTAAAGTTGCGCTGGGAAACAGTAATAAAGTCTACACAGAACACGAGGCTAATGGCCGTAGTAGTCGATGCCGATGACACCAAATTAAAAAAAAAAAAAAACAAAAATTAATTATTGAAATTTTTGCTCCATTGCAAATATATTTTTTTGTTTTTGTTCTGTTTGTTTTTGTTTTTATGCATTGGTGTTTTAGTGGTTAAGTAGGAGTAGCTATTACAGCTAGACTTCGCCACTGATTGCATCAGTATTTTTTTTATATTCCCATGTAAAAATTTTTTGTAAACTTATATACATTCTTTTCCTCTAATAAAGAAGATTTATTATTATCATTATTAAAATAAATCAGTTCTATCACAACTATTCGTTAGCCTAGTATCTCATAAGTCTGTTTATTAAACAATTTTGAAATCAATGTAAACCTATCTAAATTATGATAATTTAATCAGGGCCGCCGAGAGCCAGACCGGGCCCCAGGACAATTCTCCAGATCAGGCCTCGCGACAATTTTATGAAAAATTAAATAACAAACCCTCTACTGGAATTTTTCTAAAAAAAGAAAGTCTTCAAGCAAAAATTTCTCCTCTTCAACTTAAATTTCTCTAAAAAAAAAGTCCTCAAGTAAAAATTTATCTCTTCTTAAGTAGAAAAAAAAGGTCATCAACCTCACCTCAAAACTTCCCACCTCTTCTGCCGAACATCTGAAAGTAACAAAGAGTAACAAACACCCGCTGCCGGGCTCCCATTTGAGTCCGAGCCCCCATTTGAGTCCGAGCACCCATTTGAGTCCGGAAATTAGTCCCGGCTCCCCCCCCCTTAGTCGGCCCTGAATTTATTTTGGAGTCTCTATCATTCTCTAATTTCATAACAAAATTAATTTCTTGGCAACCCTGCAATATTTAAAAAAAAAGTCTAGGGTTGAATACCTACAGTTTTACCAAGCTATTCAAAAACTGAAATAAAATACAGGGTGTTCGATTTAAAATATATACATTTTTATTTACCAGGCAAAACTACAACACCCTGTATATTTCAAAATATTTTTAAAATACGCATTTTTTAAATCTATTCAACTTTTATTTGAAACTTGTTTGCGTGTCTATAATACAAATTGAAACAATGAACAATTACGCATTAATGAGGCACCAGTTATAAAGACAATGTTATTATTAAAAATGTCATTCAATATGTAACTGGACTAGTAGTTTGTGCAACAAGAGTGGATGTGGAGTTGTACATTATATTTTTTTCTACGACCCACTAAACAAAATCTACAAATTTTCATAATTATTTTAAGTTATTAAGACAAAATATTTAATTTTAAAATAATTTATGACTTTTACTTAATTATAAAATAAAATAAACATGAAAAACAAAAAGATTTAATTTAATTAGATTCCAGTCCAGATTTGAACCAGGGCCTCTCGCATAGCAGCCAAACGCCCTGGTCTACCCTCCATCGAGACACCAATTTAGTTTTAATACTCATAATTAAATTAGTTTTATATAATTTGACTGTTTGACTAAAATTTATGATTTACTTGTAAATATAGATGAAATAAAAATAGAAATGTTATTACTTATCGAGTCTACAATTATATGAAATTGAAAAAGAATAGTAGCCAAATTGATCATAATATGAACTGAAATTTTTGGATTTCATTGTTTTCCAGTATTTTTACTAATTAGAATGGATATGAAATATATTCGTTCAGTTGAAAACAATAGCATACCCTTTCTTTCTGTAGTCAGTGCGTAGATAAGCTAATATACATGTGGGTATAGAAAAAATAATTATCTAACTGTCAGATTAAACTTGTTATATTGTCTAGCAAGTGTCCCACAGGTATTTTTCTTTAAAAAATTTATTAAATTTTTATAGAAATTAATTCCAATATTTCAAATTTATATAAAATTACTAATAGTAGATTGTGAGTAAAACCGTATATATTACCCCGAGGGCACTCATTCTAGAGTCGAGTCTGTACCTTGAAGCTCGGTATATAATATAGATACTATTCCCCTGCTCAGGGGCGGTTTCTCCATTGGTTCATTTGTGCAGTGAACACCCAATTAAATTTCATAAAAACACATTATTTTATAATTACATAAATAACATAAAAATATAAATTTAATTTTAATATTTTTATTTTCATACGTATTAATCTATATTTTTTGGTACATCATTGCCCTCTGGCTGATCGCGTCTCTGTGGCACAGAATACCTAAGTATACTGTGTCTGTGGCGCATTATGATGAGTGAGCCTAACACGAGTGAGACGATTTGGTGAATGCATAAAGTTAAAAAGAGAAAACAACACGCCAATATATCCTTCAAACGTCAATGGAACACATTAATTGGCGCGCCGCTCACAAACAAGGTTGCCAAACCAGTGTTGCCAGTCTAGTAAAATTCACAATTGTACTAGATGTAGTACATTCTGCTTAAGGCAGTGTTCACGTGTAAAATATATTGTGTTCCTTGTTTGGGTTCGTTATCTATAAAAATCCCCTTTTTTCCTCTTCAATAAATTAGATGTCACTCAAATAGAATTCGAAAAATTTGGTACATTTAAGGAATCTGGTACATTTTTTAGACAAATTTGGTACATAACAAAAACATATTCTGGCAACACTACCAAATCAAACAAACTGTCATTCCGTCTACCTGGGGTTCGGTTATATAGCGCGAATTTAGAGATAGTAATAACGTAAATGTACCTACTTAACACTTACAGATTTGCCAATATCCATCTCTAAATTCCAGTGTGACACCGGAATCACTTAGAACTTTAGAGACGTTGTAACCGAACTTTGATTTTAGTTCAAGGACGACTTACCCAACTCCGACTCAGCTGAGTTCTGTTTATAAATATGGACCTGAATATATTTGTATCCTTGTTTATCTATATATAAAAGAAGAAAGTGAGAATACACTCAGTGAGACACGAGATCTCTTTACAAATTATACTTTTTATGGATTTGTGTGTTCCGTGAACCAAATTTTCGTTGTTTTGAGGTTGGCTGTACTGATCTTAGGTTCTGTGTGAATTTTCTAGTGTTTAGTACGATGGAATCGTATTCGGTGAAATTTATAAAAACAAATAAACATTGTTCAAGAATGTGCCATAATAAATAGAAAGTTTAAACCGTGGTTGTGCGGGTGTGATAAACAACATGCTTTGTTTTGTTTTCCTTGTTTAGTTTTTGCAAACAATGAAAATACTAAATCAGAAAGGACAAAAACGGGTGTTAGGGATTTATCTCATTTATCAGCAAAAATTAAAAAACACTTTTATTATTATTAAACTACTGAACTACCCAATGAACCGAGCATAAACCTGACACTGATTATATTAGGTAAGCATGTTTTTGCATTATTTCTATAATTTAAACTTGACGTTTATTGTGGACACCCTTTTTAAATTATAAAGAGCCGCCACTGCCCCTGCTTATCTTTTCATCTCATTATCAGCTCTATATTTACTTCCCAAAGCGTTGTTCATTAATAAAATTTATGACTAATATAAATAAATTTTCTTCACAAAAATATAGAATGATAACTTTTATTTTTAAAATACTGCTTTTCGCCCAACTAATACTTTTACATTTTATCGTCAATCCCATTAATTCACAAGTCTTTTTAATTAACAAATTTTGTTTATGTATGTATGCTTATTCTTGGAAAGTTTCTATTTCTCTCAAATTGAACAAATTGGAATTTAACACTTTTTGCCAAATTCTGCTGAATGTGTCATATTGACCAATTTCACTATCATATATTTCCGAATATTATTAAATACGTTTGTTGGTGAGATTATAAAACTTCTG
The DNA here is from genome assembly GCA_927349885.1 of Psylliodes chrysocephalus. Lineage (NCBI taxonomy): Eukaryota > Metazoa > Arthropoda > Insecta > Coleoptera > Chrysomelidae > Psylliodes > Psylliodes chrysocephalus. The sequence continues at coordinate 12,027,006 of OV651818.1, read as the reverse complement.
ACATGAAATTTGGAGTCAACAACCCAAAAAAAATCTTTTAACAATTTTGTGCAAGTTTGAGCAAAATTCCCAATTTTTGACAGCCATTTTGAATTTTTGACATTAAATTTGAAGGCAACAGCTCGAAAAACCCTCCTGTAAAAAGTTTTATGCAAGTTTATTAACAATTTACAATTTTCATCAGCCATTTTGAAATTTGAATTTCTGAAATCAGATTTTCACAAACTAAGTTCAAAGCAAACCTATTAGAATTTCAAATTTTGGCCACTTTTGAGTACTTCCTGGCCCACTGTAGAAGGGTGCAAGGGCTGCTGTCTTGGTTCCCATGATCCCGATAATACAACTCCAAGCGGACTTAATTAACCCTACGTAATACACGAAAAACATGGTTTTCGTGTTAAAATGATAAAGGAGAATGCAAGGGCGTCGTGTGTCGAGGTTACTATGGGGTAATTAACTTGTAATAAAAAAACGTTATCTGTGTATTCCTTTGTTAACCGTAATATTTTTTCATATTTTACCTTTTAGAATATTTTCTAAACGTCAGATTTTTATTGTCAGTTTTAATCTTAAATACAAGAGAGTTTCAACAAAGACTAGTACTGTGAACTTATTAAGGTCATACAACACGGTAAAAAGCAAGAAATATCCAATTAATTCATCGTGAAAATTCTCGATCACTACTCGTATATAAAGTAGGCTTTTGCCTCGGCTTTTGCACATTCAAATCTAACTGGAAAGTTGGCGTTTTCCGCAATTTGTCATAATTTAATTAGAAAAGAAACCATTATTAAAGCTAATCGGTGTTTTAAAACAAAATCTAAACTGATCTGAATATTTTAGTTGAATATCTAATATTCAGAACCATTTGAAATAATACAAATATATTTCCCCGTTCTGAATTTACAGGCAACACAACATACACATAACACAAGCTTGGCTAGCGATGCCTGTGAATTGAAGTAAAATTTTAATTTGGTAATATCGTCTGAACATAGAAGACATCCTGTGTGTAATTTGAGCCGAAAGCTATTTGCCGCTTACGATAAATTGCCGTGCGCAACTGCCTCGTCGCGCACCAACTTTTTATCCAAAGCTAACAATGGAAATAATATTGAGCACTCACCAGAGTTAGGGATAATGAATATGTATCCGAAAGCTGTATTCGGTAATTTTTAAAATTTGGAATCCAGTATGCGCATTTTTGACTAAATTTGTAAGTATCCGGATACCGGATACTTTTTTCGGTGTTTGCACACTTTAAAATTATTATTCGACGAATGAATTCAGTAATCATCGAGTTAGTATGGAGAGAAGATGAGGAGAATATGACATACCATACAAATATTCTTAATAATGTAGTACTAATGGATTGACATAGGTTGGTAACAAGATGGCGCCTTAAGTGGGTTATTTAAAGTGATTGTAGTAATTTTGATGTTTATAATTCAATGAATACTTACGTGATATATCAATTACAAATTTACAGCCGGTTTTTCAATCGTCCATTATATGTCAATTAAAAGTTAATCATAAATTAGGCATTTTTCAGTTGTTTGTCAAGTTTTAAATACAACTTAACTTTGAATTAATAGTCCAAGAGCCCACTGCAAATTTTGACCGTCATCTGATAACGAAATGAAATATTGTACTTTGCAAACGGCACCTGTGCCTGTCACTATCCTGAGCAAAGTAGGTAAAACAATGACACTTCCGGTATCATAATTAGCGAGAAATGTCGTCATTTGATAACGAGATAAGACCTAGTGGGATTTCACACCAAAGTAGCATGCAACGTGCGACTTGCTGCCAGAAAGCAGGAAGCAATTCGCAACTGGCGTCTTCACGATTTACTTTCATAACAAAGTCGCTCGGTGCGACTTTTTTATCATCAGACCTTCGTTGTCAAGATGTTGTCGGAAGAATACAATATTGGGTTAATTGCTGCTGTGATTGCAAGGAGGAGGAGAAGGAGAAGAAAAAAAAAAGAAAATTGTGGTTTCATCCGTAGTTACATGATAATGCTGATTCATATAGCACGTTTATTGTATAGCAGCAAGTACGCCCTCAAAAATTCCAAAACTTGTACAGGATGGAAATAGAAACATTTAAAAAGCCTGTTGATCTAATGAAACCATCAATGCAACAGGGGCGTGCGGTCCATGGAAGCGGGAGAAGCACCGCTTCCCTACACTTTGAGATTTAAAAATAAATATTTTTCAGTTTACAATGCATAGAAATTAATATTAAATTAGGTACTATATTTTCTCTGAAACATTACGTAAACTTTGTAAATGTACTAACAATTTATTACTGTAATGTGTAAACGCACGCACCACCCATGAGAAAACTATTTGTGTAAACGCACACACCATATAGGTACTTCAAGTTCGTCGGCGGAAGCGCGTCTTCTAAAAGCCGGCTCATTTTCCAATTGATTTCGCTTCGTGTTATTGACCTTGCTTGCTCGAGAGGCAGCGATTTTTACGTCGCCTTACGCATATTGCAATACGCACCGCGAATCGACGTGTGAGGAAAATCGTAGACTTTAGATAGATTTCGGTTTGTTTTTCGTAGTTGTTTTTCGTAGTTGTTTTTCTTTTTGTAAAATGGAGGAACTATGCACTATGCCTGTGAACAATAATAATGTGGTAAATTGTGTCTGTATTGTGTGCTCTTTATAGAAAAAATCTGATGTGTCCAACACATGACTTTCCTATCTAGTTATTGTAGGCTTTTTCCGGTTATTTTGTACAACCTATTACAGCATCTCTATAAATGTTTAGAGGATAAACTAAATATATACATTGTCCACATACATCTACCTCGAAACATTTTTCTATAGATATTCATGGACAACGAAAATAGTGAAAAATTTAAATTTCCTACAATTTTTTCATTACGGTCCATTTTAGAAAAATCATGCATAAACAAAAATTATAGAGATCGATATCGCAAACAACTTTTATTTTAAAAACTTTCATAAAAATCAGAATTTTGCACATTTTGTCAAATTTCTCGAATACGGACCATTTCAGGAAATTTTTACAAAAAACAAAAATTATAGATAATAATATTAGAAGTAACTTTTATTTGAACAATTTTTTTTTCTCCAAACATTAATAACAGATATATTCCATAAAATATAAAAGTGGCCTCCCATAAAGTACCCCCCCAGATGTTCCGACTATGTCCAAAAACTAATCATTTCACGTCAGGCCGAAATAAACCTTAAGTTTAAAATTTAATGTTTTTTTCTTTATCCGTTTTTGAGTTTTCTTCAAAATTCGAAATTTACACATTTTCTCAAATATCTCGAATACGGTCCATTTTAGAGAAATTATGTATAGAATAAAAATTATAGACAATTATATTACAAACAACTTTTATTTGAACAATTTTTATAAAAAATTATTTTTTTTACATTTTGTCAAATTTCTCGAATACGGACCATTTTAGGAAAATTTTGTTTATAACAAAAATTATAGATAATTATATTAGAAGTAACTTTTATTTGAAGAATTTTCTTCTCTAAACGTAAATAACAGATATATTCCATAAAATATAAAAATGACCACCTATAAAGTACCCCCCCAGATGTTCCGACTCTACGTAAAATCTAATCAGCTCATTGGACGCTGAAACAAAGCTTAAGTTTAAAATTTGGTGTTTTTCTGTGTATCGGTTCATGAGTTATGCGTTATACAGACACACACACACACACACACACACACACACAAACACACACACACACACACACAGACACACACACACACACACACAGACACACACACACACACACAGACACACACACACACACACAGACACACACACACACACACACACACACACACACACACACACACACACACACACACACACACACACACACACACAGACATTATCGCGAAAATAGTCAAAACGAATTCAGGGGACCTCAAAACGTAAAAATCCGTCAAAAACTCGAGGTCGAAAAAAATCATGATTCCTATACTTTCCTTATATCTGTATACAGATAGGAAAGTAAAAAAGGATTTTCAAGTAGAAATTTTGAAGAGAAAATGGACATTATTAATTCTAGTAGACTAAAGGATCTTATCAATTTCGAGACGAAGGTAGAAAAGTCAGCAAAGAAATTTACCAGGCATTTTTACGTAGGGTTCTATGAAAAATATGCTGCTGCTGCTGCTGCTGCTGCTGCTGCTGCTGCTGCTGCTGCTGCTGCTGCTGCTGCTGCTGCTGCTGCTGCTGCTGCTGCTGCTGCTGCTGCTGCTGCTGCTGCTGCTGCTGCTGCTGGTATGAATGGTTAACCGGCTGCAAAACTTTAAAGAAATTGTTTTGCTGGCCTTGCCTACTTTTTAATATAGCCGAAAAAACACATTGGAACTCTCTCGGTATTACAGACTTGAATAATTTCCACAAAAGTGTAAAACGACATGTAAATAGCTAATCTCATCATATAAGTGCTACAATTAAAGAAAAAACATTCGGGACCTATCACATTGAACATAGTTTGGACAATCATTTTAAAATAAGCAACAAAATTCACAATGAAAGAGTAAAAAAAATAGGGACGTCTTGCAATGATTAATAGATGTAACTTGTTTCCTGGGAGAGCATGAACTAAGTTTTAAGGGTCACAATGAAGCAAGTAGATCCGCCAATCGAGGAGATTACATGGACCTTCTAAGTTTTTTAGCAAAATACGATGATACCCTAAAAAATCATTTTATTGATTCGACGACTTTCCGAGATACCTCAAACAGAATCCAAAATGATTTAATTGAATGCACTGCCGACGTTGTGATGGATCACATTAAAAGTGAAATTAAAAAAGCACCTTTTGTATCAATTGCGCTTGATGAAACCACAGATGTAGCAAACTTAAATTTATTATCCATTGTTGTACGATATGTATTGGATGGCATTCCTCAAGAGCGATTCTTAGGATTTGTGGACGTCACTAGCGAACGAACTGCAAATGCATTGTTTAACATTGTTTGTGACGGTAGATCTTTTCCTTTACATTGAAAGTGTAGCACTGAGCTACGTCGCTCCTGGAAATATCGTTCTATCCATACAATTTGTACAAATGGAACGATATTTTCAGAAGTGGTGTAGTTCAGTGCTACATTTTCGATGCAAAGGAAAAGACCTATTATTTCAAGTTTAAAATGTGGTTCTAAGCTTGTTGCCCAGAGCTACGATGGTGCTGCCGTAATGGCTGGCCATTTAGGAGGTCTTTAAGCTAAAGTAAAAGAGAAGTTTAAACATGCAATTTTCGTTCACTGTATAGCACATAGACTTAATTTGATTTTATCGCAAAGCATGGATAATATTAAAGATTGCACAGTTTTCTTTTCAACGCCTAGTGGTTTGGATTCCTTCTTTTCAAAGTCATCGAAAAGAACTCGCGCTTTGGACATTCACGTTCAAAAAAGGTTTCCAAAAGTTGCTCCGACGCGATGTAGCTACAATGGGCGTTTAATGCAAACAGTGTTTCAATACCGTGATTCTTTGATACACTTTTTTCAAGACGTTTGGGATAATAAAGAAACATGGGATGCTGAAACTGTTACTTCTGCTAAAGGGTATTTGCATTGACTCAAACAAAACTTTGATTTTAATTTTTTGCTTAACATTTTTGCAGAGATTTTCACTTTTACTGACATTTTATTCGACATTTTACAGACAAAGTCAAATGACATTGGCTTTTGCATTAAACAAATTGATGATTTTAAAAATAAAATGAATAAAATACGAGACAGTTTGGCCACTTTTCGATTATACGCCGAATATTTTGATAATATTTTACAACAAATGAACTCTCGATTTCAAAACTTTAACGAATTAAAATTTGTTGAATTGTGCAATTTTAATATTAGTAACTACGAATCATCAAAATTTCCATCGGAAGCTTTTTATACACTAAAATTAAATAATGGAATTTTTTTCGATATTCCAGCATTAAAGTCCCAGTTAAGTGTTGTTTATGTCATAGCTGAAATTAGTGATAAAAAGACGCCCATCAATGTGTTAATTTTTCTGGTTTAAATAAGTCTCTTTGTGAAGTCGTCAAGTTGTGTGAATTAGTACTAACCATCCCAGCCACAAGTGCGTCAGTTGATCGAAGTTTTTCAGCTTTAAAGCGCAATAAAAATTGTATACAAAATTCAACAAGTGAAGACAGACTCTCTAATTTAGCCCTAATATCCATTAAAAAACAGCTTGTTAAACAGTTATCAAAAAATTCAAAATTTTACGACTATGTTATAGACAAATTTGCAGCCATTTGGGTTAGGCAAATAGATCTTAAGTATAAATAAATGTCAACTGCTGTGTGAACAGTGCGAAAAATGCTGCGTTCGTGCGTACGTGCGTGCGTGCGTGCGTGCGTGCGTGCGTGCGTGCGTGCGTGCGTGCGTGCGTGCGTGCGTGCGTGCGTGCGTGCGTGCGTGCTTGCGTGCGTGCGTGCGTGCGTGCGTGCGTGCGTGCGTGCGTGCGTGCGTGCGTGCGTGCGTGCGTGCGTGCGTGCGTGCGTGCGTGCGTGCGTGCGTGCGTGCGTGCGTGCGTGCGTGCGTGCGTGCGTGCGTGCGTGCGTGCGTGCGTGCGTGCGTGCGTGCGTGCGTGCGTGCGTGCGTGCGTGCGTGCGTGCGTGCGTGCGTGCGTGCGTGCGTGCGTGCGTGCGTGCGTGCGTGCGTGCGTGCGTGCGTGCGTGCGTGCGTGCGTGCGTGCGTGCGTGCGTGCGTGCGTGCGTGCGTGCGTGCGTGCGTGCGTGCGTGCGTGCGTGCGTGCGTGCGTGCGTGCGTGCGTGCGAAGAAAAACACCAAATTTTAATCTTAATTTATTTCGGTATGCGGTGAACTGATTAGATTTTAGGCGGGTTACGTTTGGAGAAGAAAATTCATTAAATAAAAGTTACTTCTTATATTATTCTCTATAATTTTTGTTCTATACATAATTTATCTAAAATGGACGGTATTCGAGATATTTGAAATGTGTAAATTTCGAATTTTAAAGAAAACACAAAAACTGATAAAGGAAAACACATAAAATTTTAAACTTGAGCCTTATTCCGGTCTGAGGTGAACTGATTGAATTTTGGGCAGAGTTGGAACATCTGGGGGGTACTTTATAGGTGGTCAGTTTTATATTTTATAAAATAAATCTGTTATTTACGTTTGGAGAAGAAAATTCTTTAAATAAAAGGTACTTCTAATATTATTCTCTATAATTTTTGTTGCATACAAAATTTTCTTAAAATGGTCCGTATTCGAGAAATTTTTCAAAAAATAAAAAAATTCTGATTTTTAGGAAAATTGTTAAACTAAAAGATGTTTGCGATATCAATATCTATAATTTTTGTTTTTTACATGATTTCTCTAAAATGAACCGTAATGGAAAAATTGGAGGAAAAGTATGAAATTTAAATTTTTCAGCATTTTCGTTGGCAATGAGTGTATAAAGAAAAAATTTTTGAGTTAGATGTATTTGGAAAATGTATATATTAAGTTAACCTCTAAATATTTACAGAGGTGCTGCAATAGGTTGTACAAAATAACCGGAAAAAGCCTATAATAACTAAATAGAAAAGTCATGTGTTGGACACATCAGATTTTTTAGATAAGCAAACTAAGGCACTGTCGTTTAAACCACTTTCACTACATTTATGGGCGACAAATCGTTGTCCTTTTCCAGTTGGTTCTCGTAATCATATTGATAGACCTTCCACAAATGCTTGTCGATAACTTGTTACCGTGGCGTCTTGCCATATCTTAGATACTACCGAGCGCTATAAACAAGATTTTTTTTGGTGTCTCCTACCACCCTTAAAAGTTTGGCGGTATATTAACAGGACATATACGTGTAATCGTGATTATACTGTCCTGTTGGCTTCGCCAGTGCCAATTAATTTTGAAAAATATGAAGATATGAACATAACCATCTACATCCTAATACACATTAATTAAAAAATTATATCCATATAAAAAATATATATACCGGGTATCTGCGCGAAAACTTTATTTTAATAACTTTTGTTTATTTCTGTTAAAATTTAAATTATGAAGATGTGAAGATATGAAGGTGTGTATAGGGATCGTACTTCGAGTACTTTTATATCTGTTTTATCTTCCTTTAGATCAACCTACCCTTACCTCAAAATTTTCAATGGTACCCTGCATAGATTGTAAAGGATTATGAGAGAGCACCTTTTTGAGTATATCATTCATATTAAAAAAAATTACAAATTACAAAGATTACTTTTTAGAATATTTTAATAAAATTTTTTATTTGCTATGAAAAAATTAGCAAAAAAATATGCCGCAAACCCGATTCGGATATATCTCACAGAAGCAGAAATACAGCACTGGCTATTGTAGCTTAAGGAACAATCTAACTTAGCCAATGCTTAGCTAACTTTATAGACATAATTTTTATCCGTGTTATTATTTTTAAATGATCCAGTGAGATGTTCTTATTGTCACCGTAATAAAACACTACTTGCGGACAAAGATGGCGATATTTTTATAAATATTTATTTATTTTTTTATTTTTTAGAAGTCAAGTTGAATCATGACAAAAAAATCAGTTTTTAAATTAAACTTAATTATTATAATCGAATTAAATTACGGGTTTTCAGCTTACATTAAATTGTAATTAGATGAAATAAAATGGATTCTATGTATTTTGAGGTGATCTTTTCGAAAAAATGCAAAACAAAATGTAGCAGTTTTTCGAAAGTGCCGAAATTTTGGATTTTGTCAATTTTTCAATTATGCGCAGGCGCATGTCGGAAATAAATCAACGCAGTTTACGACATTTGAGAGCTTAGGAAAAATGCTAATTTTTATGTATCTTGAGAAATTTTTATCCAATGCACCGTTCTCGCGGTATAGACGATTGAAATTTGGTTAGTATTTTGAGGCGGGGAAGGTCGAAAAATTGAATTTGTTAAATGTTCAAACACTAAATTCTTCATAACTTTGGTAAAAATTAGGATATTTGAAAACGTTTTGAACTTAAGGGATGTGACTAGTAATTCCCAGAAGGGGGCAAAAGAAATCCCAAAATTGGGCATATGGCGGAAGGGCAAAGTGTACTGCGGTCCTAATTTCATTGTTTGCCTATAACGGCCAAACTATTTGAATTTTTTTTAATACCACTTACAAAGCTTACTCTTAAATGTAAATTCTTATGTGTGTGTGAATTTCACCGACATCGGACCATAATTGGCTAAGATATCAAACAATTAAATAAATTTTTTTCCTTAAAAAAAAATAATTTTTTTTTCAAAAGTTTGAAGTGGCACAAAAATGCCAAAAATGCACCCAATAGCTCAAAACTTTTTTTTTTAATACTCTATTGTGTCTATAATACAATTACATTAGGGGGCGTCCATTAATTACGTGAGGTATTTTTGAGGATTTTTTGACTCCCCCTGCCCCCCTGGCGAGATTTGGTAAGATTTTCCTTAACTCCCTCCCTAATCTCACGTAAGATTTTTCAAAATTCGTGTTTTGGGTGTAAATGTGATGGATTATTAAAAAAAAATAAAAACACAATATGTTTCATTACTTTTATTTAAGACTAGCAAAAACTAGTGTTTGAGAGTGTTGCAATTATCTAAAATCACATTAATAAAATTAAATGATAAATACTTAAATGGAAATTAATAAAAAATAAATAAACATAATTATAAGATGTTTCCATATTTTATTCTAGAAATACTTTTACTATAATTTAACTTTACTTTCACGCAATTTTACACCGTTTTCTACTAGAAAAAAAATTACGTGAGATTTACGAAAACCCCCTCTCCCCCCAAGCGAGATTTAGAAAGATTTAGTTTTATCCCCTCCCCCCTTGAACACCTCACGTAGTTATTAGACGCCCCCTTACGGAAAATTTTGCAAACATATTTTATCCATTTTTTTGACCACTGTTCATTGAGTGACGACCAAAAAATACGGTTTTTGAGAAAAGTTGCCTAAAATTGACAATTTTTAGTTTTTTGGTCTGAAAATTAAGCAAACCCAAATTTCATGTCTTCTAAATGTGTATACAAAGTTTAAAGTGTGTATGTTTCTTCTAAGTTGTAGAATTCTCCCGACAAAAGTCCCATTACACGCGCTCCGCGGGATCCAAAACTCGTGTATACACTACATTACTGTAATTTGATTTTTTTGCGATTTCCAGTTTTAAATTTCTTACATATCTAAATTTATTAGGCTTAAAATTTATTAAATTGTATTTTACTGACTTGTTATAAGACGTTTCTTGAGTTTTGTGCAATATATAGAATTACCGTCAAATTAGCCGCACGTCGCATCAAGGATAGTAATGGTCTCGGCGTTCGCTGTCTGACAAATTTAAACAACGGTCATATTTTTACAAATTTAATCGCTTGATAGTGTTCATCGGCATAGTTTTTTAATAACCGTGTTCAGCAAGCTCTGTGTACACGTGGCTTTTCGAACTTCTCAGCAATTTATTGAGTTAGTACGTTCCTAAATTAAGAAAATTCTATCACAGTGCTATAATTTTTTTGTTTCCAGGTTGCAATGGCTGGCCTGTGTTTATTATGTCATCAGACACTTGCAGAGTGTGAACTATTGCAGATTTGCAATGCGACCTATGACATTCGAAATATAACCGAAAACTACGCATTTTTGTGCTTAGAAAATTGCTCGTAAAACGAGTGGTTTTTTCTTAAATCCAACATTTTCCCTTTTTTTTGAGAAAAAACAAGCACAATCTCGATTTTTTCCGTAATTTGGGCACTTTACAGACTGAAAATGTATTAGAATCAGTAAGTTTAATGAGAAACAAGCTTACTTTCTTTCCCAATTTCCAGAAAATTCGAGTAGCTTCAATTCTTACGAGAATTACCGATCTTTGCACACGTGCGCTCAGAAAACAGTGGAAGCTAGAAAAAATGTATATGCCACAGTTTTTCGTGTCTTTTTTTTTTTTCTCTATCATCTGATGGAAACAGTTTTCTATTCAGATAATTGAAGAGCCCAGTGGATGAAGGTGTTAAGTTACATTTTTGGATATTTCTAGATTTTTGTTGAAAGACACTTGAAAGGTGATATTACATCACATATATTCGTTTCAACTCTTATCAATGATAAATTATAAAGATAACAGTGCATGAAGGAGTTAAGTACATATTGCCTGAACCTTTCTCAATGAATTAAAGCGCTAAGTGCACATGACCCCTTCATACATTAAATTGGTATGAAGTTGTCTACCACATAACCTCAAAATGTCAGAGAGTAATAAGTAAGACAGTAGCTAGTTGATCTGGTGTGGTGCTTGCAGTTAGTTCGAATAATTTGAATAAAAAAATGTTGTCCAGGGGTAAAAAAATGGTTTTAAGTGTGCAACAAAATAATCCAACTTTTTTAGAACACTCAGAAAGTGAATCGGATCCTGAGGGGTTTGAAGGTAAGTGAAATACTAAATGAGTACCCACGTTAACATTTTTACAGACGTGTATTATCCAACATTTTATTTCATACCGTATATATGTTGTTAATTTGTATTTTCCGCTTGCTGTAAAATTTCTTTTAGTCCCGATAATAATAATAATAATTTTCTAGACTAAAAATTATAGCAGAATTAAATATATAGAATAGTAGGTATTTTAATAAAATTTGCATAGGTAATTCTGCAGTAGTTTTGTAAGGAAATTTTGCAGTAGTTTTGTAAGGAAAAGGTAGGTTTGTGAGCTAAGTTGCGTAATTTTATTTCAGATAAGGAATACGTTCCCCCAACAGATATTTTGACCAGCAGTAGGATCACAGTTCTTGACAGCACAGACGTTTGGAAAAGAAAATGACACTAATAAGACGGAGACAGGCAGCTTGGTTTAAACTCATGTGACTGCAGAGATTGAACTGCATTTTATTGATATAGTAGATGAAGTACAACCTTATGAAATGGAAAGAAACAGTAAGAAAAAGAAACAGTCGAGAAAAAGAAAAAGAGATGAAACGAGTTAGAAGTATAAGCAATCAGCTGCTGCACGTGCACATGGTGACGAATATATTTCATATAAAGGAACGGTAGTTCCAGCAAAAACCGTAAAGCTTGGGTTACTATGTACTGAAACGTGCAGGTTTAAGTGCGGACAAAAGATTGATGCTGAAACTCGCCGTGAAATACATTCCAGGTTTTATCGGTTGGATCTTAATACCAAAAATGCGCTACTGTTTAAAAGTATTGAAAAGTGCACAATACAGCGGCAACGTACCAATGCAACCAAGCACAAAAGTTTATCATACAAATTTAAAATTACATGTAAGGGAATAACACACCAAATTTGTAAATCTGCATTATGCTCCTTGTATGGTGTTGGTCGAAAAAAGTTGAATTACTCCAAAACCAAGTAAAAGCGGGTAAATCAGCATCTTCTCCTGATTCACGTGGTAAACATTATAGCAGACCCCATAGGATTGAAGACGAAGTAATAAACTTTGTGAAAGCACATATTCAGTCAAAATCCACATAAGCCTATACCTAGAAATATGTGAAGCAGAGAAAAAACTGGATAAATATAAAATAAAAAAATGTTCATACATCAATATTTTTTCTACTTTTTTCAATTATTCGTTTGGAATGCAACGCAGTGATACTTGTAGCTTATGCGACTCTGGTGAAGCAAACACAGCACATAAAGAAAATTATGAAGCAGCATTTCACCTTCAAAGATTTGATAGAAAGAAAGCTACCTACAATCCCGCAATAATCTACATAACAGTTGACCTACAACAGACCATGCCATTACCAAAGTTAACCACATCCAAGGCATTCTATCTCCGGCAGATGTGTTTTATAACCTAGGGATTCGTGCCGTATCCACAAATAATGGCGAGAGGTTATTTTTTTACTTGGACAGAAGATGTCGCAGGCAGAGGCTCTCAGGAAGTTACAAGTGCATTGTGCACTTTCATTGAATTGAATGAGCAAGCTTTAAGGGAAAAACAGCATTTAATCATTTGGTCCGATTCATGCGCTGGACAGAACAAAAATTTTCAAACAGTATACCTTTATCAATATTTAGTACTTAAAGGAACATTCTTAAGTATTGAACACAAATTTCCAGAAGTTGGACATTCCTACTTAGATTCCGATCGGGACTTTGGTAGAATAGAAAAAATCTCAGAAAACATGATTTGATCTACGTTCCCGATGAATATCGTGACATCATCAGAGAATCTTCAAAAAAAAATCATGTGACTGACATGATTAATCATTTTCGTGATATATATCAACTACAGGTTCAACTCATAGTGGTTCAGAAAAAGAAAAATTTTCTGCAAGAAAAAGTACCTTTTCGAGATGGAATAAAATGGATAAGAGTAGAGGAGTTCGGATCTTATTTATACAAAGAAAGCTATGACGCATATACACCGTTTAAAAAAGTGTCACTTTTAAAGAACCAAGCTAGAATTCCCAATCCAACAGACGTCCAATTTCCAAGAGTTCGAGGAAAAACGGGAGAATTATCTGAAAAGAAAATTCAAAATTTAAGAGAGCAGCTAGCGTACGTAAAAGAAGAATACCGATGGTTTTATGAAGAAGTTCTTGGCCAGGCAAATGCAGCAACTAATTTAATTACTTAGCATACAGTGTGTATTATTCAGTAAATTAAAGATTTATCAACACTTGTTGCTTTCTTTCACATAATTCGCCTTCACTAGTTGCAATATTATTAGTGAAAGAAGATGTTATGTACCAATAAAGTCATCAAAAGTAATCTAAATTATATATATTTTTTAAATTTTCACAATAGATGATATTTTGAAACCTGCATTATGCATACAAACCTCTAAAACACATACAATATTTGTAAAATAAAAATCCACACCAATTTTTACAAAATATTGATTATCTCAGAACTACATTTTTGTAACTTAACCCCTTCATCCACTGGGCTCTTCAATTAGTTTTCGAGTTAATTAAGAAAAAAGTACGAGAAATTAAGAAAAAATTGTTTTGTAATTTTTTTTCAAAAAGTTCGGAACGTAACTAGAAAATACGTATTTTTGTCATGCATATATATCTTCTCCCATTTCAAGTTTTCTTGTAAATAACTAAAAACCAGATATTAGACAACAAAAAGCAAGCTTATCACCAAGTTGGAACTTACACTCAGGCTTAGGATTAATTTCCTAACATTTTTAAAGTATACCTTTTGTGTATTTTTTTGTGCTCTTTTCGATGGCGAAGTTAGTTTTTTCAAATATATTTTTTTTGTTAGATGTTTTCGGAAAACCCGGAAAAAATCATATGGGAAAAAAATTTAAAAAAAAACTACGCCCTCCGGTTTCCTGCGAATTCCCGAAAAATTATGGCAGATTTCGCTGCGGGACTTATTTTATTTGAGAGCCAACAAAAAAATACGCAACTTCTCTCATGGGCACATATGTCTAACATTTATAATTTCGCCACAAATTCATCGCAAATTTCATGTCCATGGTTCTGATCAAAAAAACGAAAAAACGACTTTTTGGTAAAAGCACTTCTGGAGGCGAGAAATTCGCCTTTAAAACTACCTGTGCAATGAATTTCCGAACTATTTTTGCCTCCTCTTTCGAATGGTGCATTTATTTTTACTATCGGAATGATACTTGCCCAGATAATTAGCATTTTTAAAATGGAAAATTCCGGAAAACCCGGTTTTTCCTAATTTAAAAAAAATTGAAAAACTGCTACATCTTTTTTTTCTTTTTTTCGGAAAGATCACATCAAAATACACAAGGTCCTTTTTGTTTCATCCAATTACAAATTAATGTAAGCTCGAAGGGGCTTTTTTTCGTTATTTAATTGGCCTCTTATGAAAAAAAATCTTAAAAATACTCATTTTTTTCACGCTTCTGACTGCATCTCATCCATTATGTGTGTTATGTTTGTCCCATTTGGAAATTGAATACAAAAAACGAATATTTGCTACCAGCCTTAGTCGACTCTAAAATTTCGCTGAATTCCCGTCCTGTACCTGTCCCGATAAATCCCGTTGCGTCTCCGAATTAGGAATACCCGTGTGGATGGAGGGAGCGAAACGGGACGTCGGGATAGACGAAGAGAAAAGCAGGAACGTGTGTGCGGAAAGAAAGTGGGTCAGCGGGTGCAGCGGAAGCAGGCGGAAACGCAACGGACGACGCGCCTAGACGCAGACGCCCACCGTTGCCGCGCCTTTACCGAAATACTTCAATCTTCGGATTTAAATCATTCGAATAATCTTGAAGAAACTAAAGTGATACAATAAATTAGAAAAATTAACAGTTCAAAGGTTCCAGCTTCGATTCCTGGTCGATGCACTCATTTTTTCTTCTTTTAATTCGCAGCTTCTTCAATTTTTCTTTGGTTTGTTTTTACTTTGGGGATATTTTTTTATAATTTCGTAGAGGGTATTGGGGGTTGTTCATTTTCATATTTCCAAAACTTAATTATGATAATGTTGATAGTGAAAGTGTAAAATTGAATGTTTTCATGACATCTTAAATTGTGTATTAAAGGTATTACAATTAACAAAGAAATCCAGCAGCTGTGAACTACTGATTATAAAAAAAGTCTATTTTTATGTATGAGAGAGTATTAAAATAATAAAGCGTTCGTTATCCATAGGCGTAGCACTTCTTTTAGTAAACAGTTAAAATATTTTTTGAAGTTATTCCTCGAGTATACACATATAATTTCACCTAATTAACCTGCTTATAACTTCTAAACAGCTGAAGGTAAAAAAGTGTAATTTTTTCTAAAATGTTTTATTTTTCCACAAGGTATGTTAACAACATTGTGTCAAACGGGTTATGTAGGTATAAGGGTTTAAACTTTGACTTTTAAACAACGTTACGTTCACAAATAATAATTTTAATATAAAAACTACTTCTTACCTACAAATCCAAATCAGAATCGATATCAGAAGATGAACTGTCGCAACCAATATTTACAATGAGTGGCTTGATCATTTCATCAGTAATATTGTCCAACTTCCACATTTTCTCTTCTTCTTTAATCGTATGATTTACTGCCTTTTCCCAGTTTTCAGGCTTCACATTATTTACAGCCTCCAAAAACAACTGTTTAACATCACTCATTTTAAAAGAATTATTTTTTCTTGACACGTCTCCCTTTATCTGTGCCCATATCAGTTCAATCGAATTTACTTCGCAATGATATGGTGGTGATCTAACCACCGTCATCCCACGATTTTTTGCAATTTCATCAATTTCATATTTTTTGAATTTCTCTTTATGAAGGGAACACAAATGATACAGTTCTTTTCTCACAGAACCGGGATGGAACTTAATATTCTTTGAATTTAGCCAATTCTGTAAATATTTTTTAACCACTTGGTTGTGGGCATTTTTTCTATAAGTCTCGAGTGATAACTTGTATTATCCATTACTATTATACAGTTCTGAGGAAGAAGATCTATAATTTATTCGAACCACTCTTTAAAGACATCAGCATTCGTGTCCTCATGGTAGTCACCGGTACGAGTAGATTCAAAAGTCAATAAACCACCTTTAACAAAACCGTTTGAACTACCGATGTGTACTATTATTAGTCTGCGCCCCTTTCCTGATGGTGGATTTAAACCAGTAGATAAATTATTTAAAAAAGCCTGTCTTCGACTTGTAACAGTTTCATCTTGCCAAAATTTATTTGGTTTATGTCCCTCGTTCATCCATGTTTCATCTAAATAAAATATATTTCTTCTTTGGTTTCTCATTTCTTTTATAGTCCTTAGGTAATTTCTTCTCCATACTACAATATCGCTTCTTTCTATTAAAATAGACTTTCTGGAATGCTTTTTCCATAGCAAACCTATTTCTTTTAAAAGTTTCCATAGTGTGCTTCGACTCATTTCAGGGTAATCCTTATCATCTCGAACCGTGGCAAGAACTTTGTCTACTGTCGGAAATTCTGTTTTAAAGAAGAACGCATGCACTTTCCTTCGAAGTCTTTCTTTCAAAAAATTTTCTAATTGAAATTTTGGTTATCCTGGAGCTTTACGTGCTGTTTGAAACTCGCCACATTTCTCTTCTTTAACAACTCTGTAAATCGTAGATTTCCCAACACCAAGCATACTACTAACTAATTCCACTGTGTCATCAACACTTTTACAAAAATGTTTATCTGTAAATGATTTAAAACAATTAAATATTAATGTTTTTTCATTAACTGTTAAAGGACCGATTTTTTGTCGTTTACGCGGCCCTTTCAAATTTTTCATGATCACACTAGAATTCACACTGCACCTTGCAAGTTGCAACTAAACGACATTTAGTAAACTGTCAAGAATACACAACTTGGACCTCCTTACTAAATGGAAAACCTATAATCGCATTTTCGGTGAAATTTGTTGGGAAAGTATTTATCTACTTATAATTCGATTACTGTAAGAAATTCTTGGAATTAAAATAAAACAAAATTGGCAAATAGGTACTTATTGAAAATAATTTTAAGATATGGCTATGTAATCTTTAATACACAGGGCTTTTAGCATGTCCAAACCTTTTTCTATTGTTTTGTACAGCTTATGTTTATAAAGGACCAATAAAAGACCCAAAACTTGTAATAGCTCAGGTACATTTATTACAATTTTAGGAAATATTTAGATTATTCTGTAAAAATATTTAAAATGACCGTACTGTTTTGCATTAGAAATGCTGTTTTATTACTCTCTCATACATAAAAATAGACTATAGCTGTGGAACGTTATTAGTCATGTGAAAAGGTTTATGAAAAATATAGTTTTGATGAGTTGCTCTAGGCGAGATATGAATACCTACTTTACTGAGCAAATGTAAACAAGGCATGTGAGAATTTGTCATATTGTACAGTATTGTACAGTTTCTATGTAATCTTGATCTAGTTGTGATTTGTAGAAAGTTTTAGTTTTGATTCTAGATTTGTATTTACCTTTTTAAAAGCTAAATGTCGAATTTTAAAGCCCTACGCAAGTGTTCCTTCCTGTTTACCAAGTAAAGCAAAGTGCTTATGTACCACTGTTGTGATTGGTATAGAGCAGGTCTCCAAACTACGACTCCGGGAACCAAATCGAAGACGGGACGGGAGCAGAGGTGGGAAGGACTGGCACAACCAGTTGTTATTTTGGAACTGTTCTAAATACTTTTAAGGGTATTTAGACTTTACACAGAGTGGGGAAAGGGGGTTACTACCTATGATTATCTCTAATAAGGTGTTTTATATAATTGAGATCGAACTTCACTTCACGTAAGTTCGTTTGATCTTTCAATTATTATTAGTACTTTGTCACAAATATTAAGATGTATAAATGGATGATAAATATTTGTTTTATTAGTCGTGTTATATAAGGGTTATTCCAGTGAAATGGTAAAAAATTATGTTTGAAAAATGTATTATATTAAATACGAAAATTATATAAATTATTGATGCCATTATTCTTAAGGGATGATATATGTTTTATAACCTCTTAAGGTTGAGATCGTCATTAGGTTTGATGGTTTTATGGTTTTTATTCTAAAAACAAATAATGCATGTCCATGGAGTTGATCAATTATTGAACATCTCCATGAACATGTGTTTTCCATTTTTCATGAAGTTATCCGTGCATTTTTTTTTAATATTGTTGCATGAAAGAAGAGTCATTTGTTTACAAGAGTAATAAAACTAATTTATTATTTTATAATAACGTACATTATAAAATATCAAAGAAACTTTTCATAATAATTATAATGAACAAAAAACAAATAATGCTGAACACAACTTTGACATTAATAACTTATATTTAAAAACGACGCATTGCATATAATAAGAATATGCCAAGTAGTGATTTGTTTATTTAACATTAGTAAATCCATTGAAATGTTCATCTGTAAATCGAAACTTATTCCAACTTAATGATATTGGCACAGGTTGTGGTTTCTTGACGTTGTTGAAATCAACAACCTCTTTATCCTCTATCTCTGGCCATATAAAAAGATAGTTTACTTTCCTTGATGAGAAAATTTGTTTCAGAAAATTAACTTTGATAGTTTTTTCTTCTTGTATACTTTTAACTTGGCCAAAATAATATACTTTCGAATTCTGAGGATACTCAACCAATACAAATTTACCTGATACTTTTTTTTTCTGTTTGATATGGAATTGGGCTCTGCGTATCATCGTTGGAACTAACAGAATAAATTTCTGAATATCTGAGACGAGTCTTATTAACAGCAAGAACAAGTAGCATTTCACCCAACTGAAAATAAAGGCAAGGATTTGGAGATTTGCAAGTTAGACAGCTCAATCGTCTTAAATGAATCATATTATTATATTTAAGAGTCCAGACCAATTGTCTTGCTTTCATAGTGCCTTCAAAAGGCTTGATATTAAGGGGAATTACATCATTTAAACCTTCAATATCTTCTTCTGCTACTACTTTGAAGGTTATGCCCGGGTAGTTTTGTTTCAGTACTGAAGCTAAACTATCCAAATCTGGTATATCTACTCCCTGAGCCACCAATCGATCAGCTGCTCTTTTAACACAACCCCCACACCATCAGGAGCTCCTTTTCCATGACGACTCTCAGTAAAGTTCCAAGTCATATATTGCGCATCAAGTAATTTAAAAAATTCTATTCCAAATATGTAAAATATACTTTATTTTTTGTACTGGGTGCTAGGCCCATCGCTGACAAAATGAATATTTTCCAATTCGGGACAAGTATTCAAAATTGTTTTGAAGAGTGGCTTCAAATGTGCCTTAAACTTTTGGAGAGACTGAAAAAGCAATGCGGATGTAAGATTCCATCCTCAGATTTAGTATACCACACCACAGTGTGAAGGGAAGTCTGAGGTTTCGAGCCTCCAAAATGGACACTCTGTATTTCTTGAGAATATTTACAGGAGTAATTTTCTGAGAAATCCACATGTACTAAGATATCCTTTTTACCTAAATAGGATTTAATATAATCTATGGCTTTATAATGGTGTTCTATTATAGCAAGTTTTTTACGTTTAAGAATCCACTTTTTGTATGAGGTATTTTCTTCTGCATTATAATCGTCATAGAGTATAGTTTTGGTTTTACAATTCTGGCATACTCTTTCTAAACAATGTTCTGTTGCTGGCTCACAACATACATTTTTTACCAAGTCGTCAGGATTAACTTACTATTCCTATCATTTTCATTTTTAATACTAAAAGTCTAATAGTTTCATGAAAAACACAGAGACAGGTCTCTCTTAATGGGGCTTTTGGTATTAAGACCCAAAATGGCCTATGTTGACAAAAAAGTGCATATGAGACATTAAAGCGTTTTTCTTCATGGGAAAACTTATAATACAAGTTTTTCATGGTATCATTAGGAAACCATTTTTGTATCTTTATTTGATGAAAAGTAATTGAATCTTTCTTACCAGGAGCTACCCTGATGTTTTCGTCTTTTTGGTAAAACTGTTAAATTGCATGCCTAATCTATTTAACAATGTAACTCTTTTAGTGGATTTCAGACCTTTCAGAGAAAATAATTTATAAGAACCTATGTTTCTCATGTCATTAAAACATCTATATTTCTTTGTAATATTTCCCGTGACACATCTCACAAACTCTCGTTTTTCCTTGTGACTTACTCTTGCTTTGAAATTTATTTCTAGTTGTGTTTTTAACACCTCAGCAGCTTTTTTTTAATTTCTAGCAGTACATTTTTACCATTCAATTCTCTCTCCACTTCAGACTCATTTTTTCTTTCTGTTCTTTTAAATGCTTGTCTGTTAATCTGTAATACCGCGTTTTATATTTAAAACTTTTTCTCTTCATTTTTTCCAGTTCTTTTTTACTTTTTCCAACTCTCTATTGGCTTTCGATCTATTTCTTAGTATTCTTTTTCTTCCACACTTTTTTCTCGACGAAGATGGCGTAGCAGTGTTCGCGTCTTCCGGTGATTAAAAACAATTGTTTTGACTGCCTCCTGTCGGTTGATCGGCAGCTTCTGGGCTTGAAGGGGGAAGCATCTTTCCAGCGGCGTCTTATGTCTCTGGTAGTTCTTCCGGACACTGTAGCTATGGATTTTATTTTTCCTTCTTTTTTACGTCTTTCTTCTATTTTGGCCTGTTCATAAAGTTCAGGGTTTTCCTTTATTTTTTCTCGCCTTCTTCTTCACAGTCTCGTTTTTGTTTGCGCCTTTTTTCTGTGGTTTGAATTTTAGCCATTCTATTCTACAAAATAACAAAATTGCAGTTTTTAAAACGCTAACAATAATTTTAGTCATTCTCATGGATACCTATCATCACTATGGACAGTCATAGTCCATGGTAATGATGTCCATGGTGATGATAATAAAATTCTTTAAAAATAAATCTAACAATAAAAAGTTTTTGTGACCCTAATGTTGTCCCAATATTACAATTGTTAGATATAATTACTAAAAAACTACTTGATGGTGAGATGCACGGTGTTGATACATTAAAAAAATACGTACCTCTTTTACCACGTTAATCATTCAACTAGTCCAAGCAAAACAAAGCACATGCACGCTTCAATGCTGACGGAAAACTGGGAACTACTGAGGAGTAAAGCACAATCCCGCCAAATATAAAATATCCCCGGTGGTGATCCCTAGCGGATTTAAAATGAAAAATCGGACGGTCCATGGTAATGACGTTATTTATGGTAACAGTAAAAATGGCCCATATTTCGTAAATTATGATTTTAATTTGAAATATGTTTGTATCCAGGAATTGTTTAACATATATTTTATGAAATGTTAGTAGTATTTTATCTTAGATCGTATTATTTGTTTGCTTAATTTTTTTCCCAATGAAGTGACCTCTTGTCGGTTACAGTCCATGGTGATGAAAAATAGAGTTCAAACTATATTTTTGCAACCATTGGTTTGGAGGAAAAAAAATTCACTGTACATTGAAAGAGGGCTTTCTTTTGATATAACCATAATTTTGAAATTTGTAATTGTGTAATTGGATTTAAACCTTTTCGCTGGTTACAGGGAATTTGACCATTTCGCTGGAACTACCCATAAATGGAGATTTAAATTTGAATGATTTTTTTAATTAATTATATTAGGAATTCAATGATAAACAAAGCTTATAGAGGGCATGTGTTGGAGATTTTTTAAAAAGACCCTCTTTCGGGTTATCAATACTTTATCAGCAGTATAATGACCCGCCCTATAAACAAATACCATACAATAATATTAGCATAATAAATTTGATGTAAATGATGAAATTTTAGAACAAGTTTATTATTTCTAAATTGAAATAATTTTAAGTTTAATAAGTTTAATAAACTTAGGGTTTTATCAAAGGTTATTCCTAAAAATTTTGTAAAGTCAACTTATTTGCTTTAATATATTGTCACGTAAGCCAACCTTGTGCTTTGTTTACTCCTTGTCCGCAGTATTACAGGCCTATCACTCCCTATACTTCAAATGCACGGTGTACTATAAGGTGCATCAACTCCTATTTAAAAACAAATGAAAACGGCGATAAAACCAATCGTACTTCCTAGCCAAAATCCGCTAGGTTCGCTAGTGTCTATCCGGCGAGAAAGTAAATAAAAGATAAAAGTAGGAGCTGCAATTTGAAAAGTGTTGACAGATAAATATTTTATAAAATCTTAAAATATAAAATATATAAATCATGGTGAATCGTTGTGCTGTTTTTAATTGTGATTATGGGAGAGAGTCTTCAACATATTAATAGCAGTTTTATAATGCCAAAAAACAGTTATACAGAATATGGTGCAAATTATTTATTGGTGGTATGAAAATAAATATTAAACCCAAAAATTTCATTTGTGAAAAACATTTAAATGCAAATTATGTTATCCGTGAAAAAGTGTCTACGTTTTAAATGATTGTAGGTTATGTAAATAGGTTATTCAACTTTGTCTTTTCTGTAATGAAAAGAATTATTAGTATAAAGTTTTACTATATAAATATTTCGTATTATTTATCCTGTCCCCTTGGTACTAATAATGTTATGACTTGGAACCTATTATAATGTGTTCATGATATAAATTTCATATACCTACATAGGTATTTCTTTTGATATTTTTCTGACCCTGCGAATAAATAAAATCTTTGACTTATTCCTTTTAGCCTGATTATAATGCTAGAAAGTTGTATCTGGTTATAGGAATCAAATAGATACTATGATAAATTTATTTTACTTGTAGCTTTTTTATTTTCAAGTGTTTAAATATACATTTGTTTAATAATAATGATCCCGAATGTGTTTTGTTCCAGTTCTTTAAATGTATTTACTAGGTTTTTATAGAAGTACTGATTTTAAATTAATAAAAATTTGAGTTGTAAGAAATATTTAAGATTTTTCAATTCTGTATTTTTATAGGAGTTAATCCCATTAAGTAAATAAATGTAGTTCGGGGTCGAAGATATTGGTAATTTGTGTATTGAATAATTTGTACATACACTGGTTAATAATTTAAACAATGTTTTTTCTGATGTACCTAATAATTATTTAAGGTTATCTTGTAGTTGATGAGTCTATTCACACCATTCCGCACTGAAGTCTAGAATTTGACACAAATTTGAAGGTAAAAATAACGATCGTATTACTTGAAAATATACAGATTTTTTTTATTTTTAATCGATGTAAAAATTGGTAAATACATGATAAAAAGTAAAAGTTATTTCAATATGCTTATTCCCTGGTTCCAAATAATTAAATATAACCTTGCAACTATATGTTACGATTCCAACTATCAGAACTAGCCGGAACAAGAATGGTCCAGACCCTTCAATTATAAGATTACCATTATTTAATGTGCAGGGCAAATATAAAAAAAAACTACCTAAAAAATGCTGTTCCTGCTTTTATTACTTACGATGGGACTACTTCTCAAAGGAGACGAGAATGTGGAAAGTATTGCTGATACAGTTACCGAAGTTATCCACTGGGAGTTAAGTGTTAATCTTTTAGGAATATAGGAAATATTTTTTTATATCTAACAACTTAATATTTATTTATTGATAAGTTATAGATACTATGTATTTGAAATTCGAAGTAATCCTTATGACAGCAGCGTTCTTCTTATTGTATTTGGATTCTAACACAAATAAAACATCTCATTAATTTTTGTTAAAATTATTAATTTAATAATTTTACATTAGAAAGAAAATTAACAATACACACAAAATTATTTAAAATTAGAAATAAATACAATTTACACATTTCCCATTATTACACTTTTACTTTCTTAATTTATTAATTTCTTATATTAACAATTAAAATTAATAATATAGTTTATTATTTAATTGGAACTCATTTTATAATTTTACTAATTATTTTTTTATATTTATTTGTGGAAAATGATATATTAAATAAAAGCATAGGAATTGTTCTATTAGATAATAGCAGTAATGAAAAAATAAGTAGGAAAATTTAAAATGTATAGTTTCCAGATTTATTATGAGTTTTTCATATTAATGTACTCAATAAGTACAACAATTTGTTTTACATTATATATTTCAATAATGTAATATAATAATCATTTATATTTAATTAATGACAAGGTTTACTTTTTAAATAAAACTATACGAGCCCTGTCCCGTTTCAATTAGCACACTTCTCAAATTTATAGTGACTGTCACTACAAGAACAAATCATACATAAATCTGATAAATTCTTTTTTTTAACCCTTTCACTTCCACTTTCATTAAAAAAATACCATTGTAGTAGATTGTATGTTTTCTTTGTTTATTTTAAGTAAATTAAAATATTTTCATAGTATTTTTTATTATTCCAAGACATTTTATTATTCCCTGTTCAGGGACATTACAAAAACAAAAATTTACTATGAAAATATTTTTTTATAACATTAACCCTTAAAAGTAATTCAAATAAAGTAAATAAACCAAAAAGAACAAATTTCTACCAAAATTAACAGATGTATACTTCAGGGTTAATTAAGACAGTGTCGCTCTGGAGGGACAAATACACTAAAAGGGTTAAATATTTACAAATGTTCATGAGTGTTTCATCACCTTTAACTTTGATAACGGCAATAATTCATTAAAACATTGTATTTACAAGTTCTTGAAAATCTTGTGCAGGGAACCTTTCTAGATTACCCATTTGCTTTAATTCTGGCAGTGATCTTGTGGGTGCTGCACGCCTCTGCTTAAAAATTATCACCCCATATACAAAAAAGCATATTTATTAAATGAACAAGAAACTAAAAAAAAAAAATAAGCCTTATTAAAAACTACAAAAAGTGCATCATTTGAAAATCCATATTCAAGCTCCAGATTTGTAAAATTAAAAAAATTCCAAATACACATTTAACTTGTTTGATTATTTATTGAATAAAAGGTCTGTTCCAATAACGATCAGAAACAAATCACTGGGTAGTACACAATTTTGCAGTCTCAATAAACTACTGTGCAGAATCCTGATGTCAGTAACTCATTTCTGAGCATTGTTGGAACAAACCTAAAGTAAATCGAAACCACTTAAAAACAAGCACAACATTTATACTCATATTTTTAATTCCTATCAAAATTTTTAATTACTGAATATTTTGTTCTAGTTATATTGAAATTTAAAAGTTCTTACTCTTCATTATAATTATATTTTTTATTTTCCCTATATACCTACATACTATTTAACATTTTACAAATTTGATGCCTAATTAAAGATTTCATCTAGCATTGCAGAACGTGAAACGTCTTTCACATTTGTATAAATCTTCTACATCTGTCATATTAGGATAACAAGATTGTATCTAGACAGGCGGTTATTTTTTGGAGTTGAAATTTGTATAGCCAATAACTTGTTTGATTTTCATTGTGTTTCTAACTCTAATTTAAGAGTAAATCCTAAGTGATAAAAAATGCAGAGAGAACTAAGCGACCTACATTTTTTAGAATATTTGATAAAGCATAGTAGTAACTGCCAGTTAAAACTTTGTTTCTAGTATTTAGTTTAGGTAACAGAGACAATGCTTGGAACAGAAAATACATACTTTTGTTAATTCAGAATTATTAAATGTTGTTTTATATTATAAATCTTTCTAGGAATCCTATACTAACGTTTTTTACAATTTTCAATCAAAACTGTTTAAAAACAAAAAGTTTAATAAAAAAATACCCATCATATTCAATACGTTTTATGCTCTAAAACTCACTGTTCTTTTAATGGCAGATTTTTTAACCTCTGAGTAAGTATAATCTAGGTAAAAAACCTGGCCTTTAATCTTAATATAATTGTGGAGGATGGAGACTACATTTGCTAGGTATTAGGGAATAACGAAGATCTAACTACTATAATGACACTTGCTAAAAACTGTATAAGTTCTATGTACATGCAGATAGAACCATGTGAATAACTTTAGTGCTTCGATAACACAACATTGATAATTAACAGATGAACATATTGGTCATAAAAACAAATTAATTAATATATTCTACTAATCTAATTTTTTCCAAAAAGTACAGTTACAACCTTGTTATTCTTTGAGATGTATTTATTACTGATACTTATTAATAAAAATAATAATAATTGATATAGGTACTTACTGATCTTTGGAAACATATATACTCCAGTCCAGTGAGACTTCATTATTCTGGTATAATACTATTTCACAGAAATGTTTGTAATTCCAATCACTATGTATGGATTTGATTATAGTAGGTAATAAACTAAATGTTTATTGAATATCTTTAATCTGGGCAATGAAAATCTCAAAACTCACTTTAAAAATAATAAGCTTCAATCTGTGTAATATAGTTAAGGTCCACTTCTTTATTTTATAATCAGTAACTCACTGTATTACTGTTTTTGCCAAATCCAAAGGTAATATTTGAACACAAAACAAAATCAGCTGTTTTTTATAAACACCCCCATTTCACTTATTTAGTAGCAAGTCTCTGGCAGCAACTTGTAACTTAATTGGAGCATATTTATTAAATCTTGAACACTTTTTTAATCGTATAAACGCACACATCAGTGTAGCTTGTTTAAAAAAAACACTTATAAGCAACCATCAATAACAATAAACTTATTTGTTGACCATTAATTTTTTCATCTGTATTTCTTCTGATAGTTTTTCATTTCATATAAACTCGAATTTTCACCATAGAAGAACTATTTTTATGATTGCACTTTTTCTGATAGATAAAAAGATTGCCGCAATTTTCCGCCGTAACGACACTAGCGAACCTAGCGGATTTTTGCCCTAAGTACGACCGGTTTTGGTTTTTTTTTTTTTCAGGGAGTTGAAACACCTTTATAGTAAACCGTGTTCACATGTTAAATTATGGCTCAAATCTCAATGACCTCGGTACCTTTTCCTTATTGGTCTGGGGTATTTTTGACAAGTCTGGGGTCACCAATCAGCACGTTGGTTGCAGACGCATGAGAAAAATTATTTCTAAATGTAAAAAGTATTCAGGTTTTAAGCCACTTGAAGACAAAATTAGGGTGATTATTACAAAATTTATGTTTTTTTTTTGTTTTTAAAATAATGCTGACGTCGATGCTTCCTCGCGATTAGTCTGGAGTATTTTTGACAAGTCTAGCGTCACCAATCAGAACAATGGTTCCTGTCACATGAGAAAAATGACGTCGAAAAAATTGATTAGTATTTTTGCAGTTTCTAACTGCACAGACCTTCATGATATAATTTGTAATAAAAAATACAGATTATAACAAAAAGAGAAATTATCAGAAAGCTAGGTTATATTAGATTAGATACATTTTACCCGCGTAAAATATTTTGAATTCTCAAGGTCACAGACTTTCAGATCGATTGACATTTAAGTGCGATCTCTTGTGTTAACTATACTCTTTGGCAGTATGAAGTCTAGCGCTGTCAATATAGAAACAAATGCACCGCTTCTCGAAATTACCAGAAAAAGTGGTACGGAGCCGTTGAGTCATAGAGATGGAATTTTCAGACATTCGAGATCGTCTGGTACAGAGCTGTCTTTATATAAATAGTGCGAGTTGTCGACGGATGGGAAGATTAAATTTAAGTGTTGGACAGATAAGATAAATTGTAATAAACAAATTGGAATTGTGAGTTATAACAGTGTCTAAGTATTATATAAATTAATCAGTACGTTATAAATAAATTATAAATATTTAGAACCATTCAGAATTTATTTAGGGTCTACTTATACTCCCTTATTATTTGTATTTGTATTAGTATTATGATTAAGCATTAAACTGGACAAAATATTTAAAAAGGGAATTTATACTCGTTTTATATTTAGTATTAGTGCTTCTTTTATAATAATCTTTTTCTTGATAAGATATAATTCTGCAGTCAACAAAATGTTGGTTACTGAAAAAAATGTTATATTTAAAAATAGGTTTAATTAAGGACGTTTTAACGGATTTACGTCTAAAATTTATAACAAATAAAAAAAGCAGAAATTTAAGACAAATCAGACAGGAAAAAGGCCTTTGCTTCTTCGTGGTGACATGTCATTTGTCAACTTTTTACTCTGTAAACACTGCTGGGGGTCAATTTTCGACTTGTAGGAACCTTTTCCTATAGGAATTTGTGACACTTTCCTACATGTAGACAAATGTCATAAATTTCCGATGTGTAGAAAAATGTCAAAAATTCCTATAGGAAAAAATTCCTACGAGTCGAGAATCGACCCCCTGACATACAAAAATTGTATACATGATTTGTACCGAAATATTATCGTTTTTGAGCTTGTTGGAACAAACCTATAAACAACATCTGACAACATAATCATATATGTATTGTCAATTGTCATTATCCGTTGTCTATTAAAAACAAAGGCCAAATACTTCATTGATTCATTTGATAGAAAAGAAGAAATTTAAAATTTAACACAAAAGTTGAACCTGTCAATTATTAAGCATAAATATTAATGCTATAATACTAATCATAAATCGAGTATAAATGTCCCCATTACATTGTGAAGGTTCAACTTAATCCTTAATCATAATACTAATAAGGAAGTATAAATAGACCCTTAATTTCTGATGAATTTGAGGTTGTCATCTGCATGTATTATTACGAGTAAATGCCTTAGAAAGTAGGTCAGGGAGTTTATTTACATAGATAGTAAACAAATGTCACCATCAATTATCTGTAAGTCGCCCCAGAGGGTCACGGCAAATAATTGTAATAATAATATCCATCCCTTCCCCATACAAACTAAGTCTACGTCTGGGGTTAAAATTCACTCGTAAGGGAGTAAATTATAGGGTAAATATTATTATTTATTATATATTATTATTATACCGCTCATATTTCAACTTTAGGTGTGCCAGCCGAAAAAACACCGAAGACAAAGGATAGACCCGATTAAATGTTAAGAGAAACCGATATAAAAAACGTGTATGGTCCATCTGGCAACGTCGCAGACGTCGACGCGACTGACGCCGTCGGCTTGCATTTTCGACGTCTCAACGTTTTGAACGTTATGAAGTAGATAGGTACCCGTTTTCGTCGGGCTGCATGTTGCCGGTGGTCGAGGACGCATCTCGGAGGGTCACAAAAGGCCGACGTGATGCAGACGCACGCGTTACCGCGTTGCCAAATTTCAGATGATTTAATCAACCTTGGGGAAATTTTGTATTTTAAATATCACAATGAATGCCTCATTCATTTAAATACACCCCGTATTTAAATTTCTGGATTTGAGTTAGATCCATCAAAAGGTGATTTTGGAATTTATATTTATGTTATTAACGTTTTTAGGCAACTTTTAAAATTAAAAAATCCAGATTGAAGCTAATAAAAATCTTTAAACTGTAATTACTCAAATTTTGTAATTTTCAGATACGCTTGTTCGTCTTGTTAAAGACGTAATGTGTATTTACAATAATTGCAAATAATTTCGAAGTCAAAATTACTTCATCTTCATAAAGAAAAAACATGTGGTGAATTATCTTGCAAAATTATTTAAAAATATATTTAAAGAAAACTTTTATCAACAATAACTAATAGTACTATATCGATAGGATTTTTTTTTTTTAGTAAATAATATATTATTTACAAAAAAATTACTGACCCAAAGGTAACAAGACTTTTATAACTAACATTGCAGGTGAAGTTCTTTGAGAATGACAAAAAAGACCTTGTTAAAAAAAGTAGATCGTTAACAAAGACAAAAAATAAATAATTGTTATATCAAGGTAATAAATGTGTTGAAAAACTCATTAGATTCTCTTTCCACCAAAAAAACAACGAAATTACACTATTGAGATGTAAGAAAATCATGCTGAAAATTATTATACAGTGTGGAAAAGCCAAATGGAATAAATTCATTATTTCGATTACTGTACCTATTTATAGAAAATCCCGAAACACGTCAAATTTAAATTATAAATTGACATTCTTTAAAGTGAAAATATGATCCCTACCTTTAACCCCCTTTGAGTAACAGTTACAACCCCTAATTTTTTAAATGGGAAGTATAGGCTTGTGATATATCGTTTGAAAGGTCTCTTCATGCTCTATTCAAAAATATTATTGTTTTTAAATTTATTGCAAACATTTTTATGTTAGGCGAAACGGAAATATACCTTTGACTTTGACTTACTTCGGCTATTAATGAGATATATATTCAATACTTTTTACATCTGAAAATCGGGAAATGTGATTTTTTTCCTATGTGGCAAATTAGGTCTAAAAAATATGTTTATTATTTTTTCTGTTAAAGTTTGTGCACTAAAACTTGAATTACCTCAAATCTCTTTACCAATTTTTAATCTAGTATTCCTTAATTTCTATGAGCCACAGAAGAGAAAACGACCTTCTGGTGCAAAATTACATTAGTCGAGTGCAAAACTCACAATCAAATTCTTTAAAAATGGCCCATTATTTAGGCTATCAGATACAAAACTAAATTATTGAATTAATGTGTTCTAAAGTAAAAAATAATATTTTGAATATGGTTCGCAGTTCCAAATATTACTCAATAATTTTAGACTGTACACTGGATACGTCATACAGAGCAAATAAGCCTCGTTTTGCGTTATGTCGTTCTAAATGACATTTCTAAAAAGGCTCAAATATAAGAGAGTTTCATAGCGTTCAACCCAATATCCGACTCGACAGGGGAAGGGCTATTTGATTTTGTCGTTGGACTTTTGAAAAATTTGAATTTAGATATTAAAGACATGAGAGGTCAAAGGTATGATAATGTGGCGAATATGCGCGGAAAACATACTGGTTTACAAAAACGCATATTCGATGCTAATCCCAGGGCATTTTTTGTGCCATGTGCTGCACACAGCCTAAATTTAGCAGTAAATGATGCTGCTAAAGTTTCAAAAATGAAACAGTTAACTTTTTCAACATTGTACAAGAACTCTATGTATTTTTCTCTTCATCCACAAAAAGGTAGGATATTATAAAAAAAGCATGTCCCGAAGTTAAATCTCTAATAAGTGATACTAGATGGTCAAGTAGGATTGATGCTATAAGGCCGCTAAAGTTTCATTTAATTCAAATTTGTGATAGCCTTCTAGAAATAGCAGAAAATTATACTTTTATACATAGAAGCTAGGCATAAAGCAAGTTCTATGCTATTAAGTGTCCAATATTTTAAATTTATTTGCAGTGTAATAATTTGGTATGATGTTTTATTCCTGATTGACATTATAAGCAAAATGATGCAAAATATAACGACTGATATTAAAGTGTGCCAAATCTAGTTGATAATTTTAAAAATTATAGAGATGATAATGTTTTCGAGGAAAAACTTGCTCAAGCTGGAGAACTAGCAGCCGCTCTTGAGATAGAGCAAGGTTTTCCTCCATTAAATATTGTTAGACGATAGTATAAACCAAAACTGTTCAATTATGAACAGAGAGATAAGAAACCTCAAAATCCAAAAACAGCGTTTAAAATAAATTTCTTTTTAAAAATAATTGATCAAACACTAAATTCTTTAAATAGTATATTTGAAATGATATCTGATTACGACAACGTTTTTGTTCTTTAAGTGATATTTTTAAATTAAATGACGAGGATCTTTTAAAATGCTGTCGTGCTCTACAGCAAAACCTAACTGATCAGAAAAAGGAGGAGGCTGACGTAGAAGAAAATGATTTATTTAATGAGATAAAAGCACTAAGATTGTTTTCATTACCTGAAGCGTCAAGTCCCCTCGACATTTTACAATATATATTCGAAAACAATCTAACTTCATCTCTACCAAATATTACCATTTCGTTAAGAATCCTGCTTACTTTACCTGTATCTGTAGCTTCTGGTGAGAGATCCTTCTCAAAATTAAAAATAATTAAAAATTATTTGATGTCTACCATGTCGCAAGAAAGATTATCGGGTTTGGCAATCTTAGCTATAGAGCAAGAGATCCTCGATAAAATTGATTTTGACAATATTATAAAAGAATTTGCAGCAGCCAAATCCAGAAAAAACCTATTTAATTTTTGGATAATTAAATGTTGTATTTGTTTAGTGTTTGGTTTGTTTTTTCGTTTGTAAGAATATAATATGTTGTTTCATTACAAAATTAAAATAAAATGTGGTTTCGCAATTCGCTCAAGTGTTAAACGACTACAAGAATATTACAGCAAACCAGGAAATTTAAAAAACATATGTAACAGCTTAAAGTTGTTATTCTTCAAAATATTATTTATATAAGTACTACATATATTCAAAGGGCGCCAAAATATTTCCGGCACGCTTGCGGCGATAACCCTTGCGGTGGCCCTGTCTACGATCAACCTTATTCAAAGCCTTAGAACTCTTTATATATAGATATAGCATCCACTTGCTCTTGGTTATCCAAAACATGAACAGAAATATTCAATTAAGGGCGCCAAAATATTTCCGGCACGCTTGCGGCGATAACCCTTGCGGTGGCCCTGCCTATGATCAACCTTATTCAAAACCTTAGAACTCTTTATATATAGATATAGCATCCACTTGCTCTTGGTTATCCAAAACATGAACAGAAATATTCAATTAAGCATAAGTTAATAACCATTCAATGATTATTAATAAAACTTTGATGATATTGTGAAATATTATCCAGGAGATAGATAAATAAATGCAATAGCAAAGAAAAATAAGTACACAATAATGATATTGGTCTATAAATTGCCGTTGATTTCGTCATACTTTTAAATATTATATTGTACATACTATTGTTTCTTTACACAGTTCACTATATTTTCAAGTTTTTTTTTTTAATCCAAAAAAATTAAAAATTTATTTCATAAGTTATTTCACCGACTATATCTAAAGGTCTAGTTTAACAATATACATTCAAAGTATTAAATTATTGTCACCAGTGTATTACATAGAAAGAGTTTGTTAGTGATTATCTTTCTTTATCAAAGATTTCATCATGGCTAAAGTGACAATAAACTTGTAATATGACTAGTAAAGGATACAATATACATTTCTTAATATTTATAAGCTATATAAATCTAAGTAGTTCATTACAATGAATAATGGACCATAAAGATGCGATACGCATAACTAGCAAGGCAAACTTTGTAAATTTAATTTTGATCGTTTTATAATGAACTTTGATATTTCGTATAAAATTTTCTTATCGAATAGGTACCACACAAAAAATTCGTGAGTTCGAAAAAAATTCCGGAAATAATTTAGGCACTAGTGGTATTATAAGTGATAATTTTTATAACATTTTCATAACCTAACGAAGTATTTCCAGTGGCGCACATATAAATACAATTTAAATTAGAAAATCCTTACAACATTTTTGTTTTTCGTGAGAGGTGCAGTTTGCTCTTAAATAAATTAAATGCAAGAAATTATTACTGCTTTATTTTTTGCTTTCAACTATCTATATGTGTGGAATAAATTCATTATGTACTTTTGGGGAAAACTTGAAACAGGACGATTTTTATTCTTAATTTTACAATTTATGGGATGAAAATATTAACCTATCATGCACCCCCTCTGAGTTATGAGCACATGATCACCCCCTCGAATATTTTAAATTCATTCTACGTATAAAGTTTTGTGATGGGGACATTATAAAAATTTTACATTTGAAAAATAAATTTCTCATTTATAATTGCACCAAATTTAAAAAACTGTATTGTCGAAGAGAGACTTAAAATCCCTTTGAACAAGGTACCACACGACCCCCTTTCTTATTTAAAATGTTTGAGAAGGAGCTTATATTTCAGAGGTGGGTAATATGTTTTTACTATAAATTGTCAAATTAAAAATATAAATTGACCCGTTTCAAGTTTTTCTCGAAAATACATAATAACGCTAAAACTGAATGTATTCCATACATATGGACCGCACAGTATACAAAACTTATATTCTATTCCATTTAAACTTCATCCAAATATACTTCATATACCAGAATCAGATGGAAAATCAATATTGTAGACTATCCAAATTGTGAATGTAGTGAAGTCGACACAGAAGAGCATAGGATATTGGGTTGCGAATTAAATCTGAAAAAAAATTGGATAATTTGAGAATCCTAAGTCAATTTAAATTTTTAAAAAGATTGAGAAACCTGTTTCAAATATTATTGATCAATACTTAATACTGATATATAAAAATTATCCACAATAATATTCGAAGTATAGCAAAAAACCTAGATGAGTTTGAAATATTTTTAGAAGACCTAGACACATCTATTGATTGTATTGTATTTACAGAAACTAGAAGTATACCAAATGTCGAGATATATAATATTGAGGGTTATAAGATACTCCATAACAACGGCACTCGGAATCAAAATGATGGTGTATTGGTTTTCATAAAAACAGAATTATATCTAGATCATATAAATGTAAAGCTAGGCGATTCCTTTGTATTACGTGTAAAATTAGAATATAACAAAAACATTGTCTATATAAACTCATTTTACAGATCCCCTTCAGATAAACATGTGGACATATTTTTAGAAGGTTTAAGAGATATATTAGAAAGTCACCCTAAACAATTTGCCTACAGTATTTTTATTGGTGATATTAATATTAACTTATTTGCTAAAAATATAGAGAACACCCAAAATTATTTAACCCTACTTGCTGAATATGGTTTCCTATCGGCTATAAATACTGTTACCAGACCAGATTCCGGATCTTGCGTAGACCACATTTTTATAGCATCAAATAAAAACAATTTCGATAATATAATATCATCAACTGTAGAAACATTCATTACAGACCACTTTGTAATATTATTACAAATTATGTTTAATAATTGCAATGTTAAACCTAATATTAATGAAGATAAAAATTACTACAAACAAATTAATAACAAAAAATTATTAGAACATATACAACATATAAATTGGTGTGAATTTATAAATATTGAAAATCTTGATTTGTCAGTTGAGAAACGTATAGACTATATCCAAGATGCTATTAAAAAATCTGAAATTAAAATTAAAATAAAAACAAATGAACGAAAACGAAAGGCTTGGATAACTGGATCATTGATTAAACTCATCAATAAAAAAAATGAAACTTATAAAAAATATAAAAATGATCCACAAAATGCAAGTTTATATAGTGAGTACAATAATTATAAAAAAAATGTAAATATCCAAAATAAAGAAGCAAAAATCAACTATTATAAAAATATAATTGAGAAAAAAAAGAATGATTCTACACAACTTTGGTCCGTAATAAATAAATTAACAAAAAATAAAGAAAAACATATTATAACCCGTATTAAATATGAAAATAGAATTCTAATCACTAATCCAAATCGCATAGCAAATGAGTTTAATAACTTTTTTACAAATGTAGGGATAAATTTAGCAAAAAACATTAAAAAGAAAAAAAGCACGTTTCTAGCAATTCAATATTTTTTATTCCCACAACTATAACCGAGGTAAAACAAATATTAACAGCTTTAAAAAAGAAGAAAGCTCCAGGATCGGATAACATAACTGCAGAGACATTGCAACTCATTTCAGATTTTATAGCTGCCCCACTTACAAATATAATCAACACAAGCCTCTCTACATGCACCTTTCCTCAACTTTTTAAGCAGTCTTTAATTGTTCCCATATATAAAAATGGCGAAAAAACAGAAATAACTAACTACAGACCGATAGCCCTGATTTCTTCAATAGTGAAAATTCTAGAAAAAGTGATAAAACATCGAATATGTGACTTCCCGGAAAAAAATAAATTGTTATCAAAAAGAAAATATGGATTTAGGGAGGGAAGTTCAACGGAAGACGCAATAAGGGAACTAAGTAATAAAATTTACTGTTCAATTGACAATAAAAACCATCAATAGGAATCTTTTTAGACTTGGCTAAAGCTTTCGACACCGTCAATTATTGTCATTTATTAAATTCCTTGAAGATATGGGTATAAGGGGTATAGCCAATAAATTAATGAAGTCTTACTTAACAAACAGAAAACAGAAAACCAAAATACAAAATATTACCAGCATCGATCAAATAGTCCCATGTGGTGTACTTCAGGGAACAGTATTAGGGCCTCTACTCTTTATAGTCTACCTGAACAATCTCTTTTTATTGGAAAGTATAGCATATATTATTACCTTTGCAGATGACACAGTAATGCATTACGAAGCTACTGACTGGAATAACTTGAAAACATTGGTAGAGAAGGATTTCCCCAAAATAAAAACATTGTTTGACTACCGATTACTCTCTATAAATTTTAAAAAAACAGTGTACCTACCTTTTTGCAGTCTAGCCTCTGGTCTTCCTCAATTTCAAAATATCGCTATCGAGAACGACACATATATACTACCTGAAAATAAAACTAAATATTTAGGGATAATAGTAGATAGCCACTTGCGCTGGGACAAACATACTCAATACTTACTAAACAAATTACGTAGTGTCTTATTTAAATTCATACAAATATCACCAATGCTAGAATTACCACAGAAGAGAATTTTGTATCATAGCCTTTTCGAATCTCATCTCAACTATGGAATAATTGGTTGGGGTGGAGTCACTAAAACGCACGTAAAGCCAATCGAGATCATTTAAAAAAGTTTTTAAAAATAATCCTAAACAAAAATAGAAGATATCCTACTGAAAATGTGTATCAAGAAACTCAGATATTTGACTTACGACAGTTATTCTGTCAAGCAGCACTCACCCATCAATTTCAAAATCAAGATGATCTGCAAACAACGTTGCATCAATATGATACAAGAAACAGAGACAATTATTTGCTACCACGAACGAATAAATCAATTGGACAAAATAGCTATCGGTTTTTGGGACCAAAAATCTTTAATAACATTCCAACAGAGCTTTGAGAAATAAAAACAGTAAAAAATTTAAAAGATGT
The DNA here is from genome assembly GCA_927349885.1 of Psylliodes chrysocephalus. Taxonomy (NCBI): domain Eukaryota; kingdom Metazoa; phylum Arthropoda; class Insecta; order Coleoptera; family Chrysomelidae; genus Psylliodes; species Psylliodes chrysocephalus. The sequence continues at coordinate 11,989,729 of OV651818.1, read as the reverse complement.
GTAAAAGAATTTATAACAAAAACACCGCGAACTTTTTTCCGTAATATAATCGAATAAAAAAAAATAGAAATTAAATAATTGGAAAGTATATTATTATATTATTATTATATTATTTAAAGAATCTGAATATTTTAAAAATGTTCTTTGTCTATGTAGAAGTTATGTTCGTTGTATGAGATACTTATGCAGAGGTATATTGGAAATACATTTTACTTATTAACAAAGTGTAAAGATTGTACTTATATAACTTTTATTTATATTTTAATTGCTTCATATTTTTAAATTTTTACTATTGTATTGTTATAAGTTTTATTTATTTTTATTTTGTCGTATTTTTTGTCACACACAATCTGTCATTGTACTTTGTACAGTGAGCAGATTCAGTGACACATTTCTTGTTTATTTACATTTTATTTCCTATTTTATTGTATCTGAATGTATATATTGCTGGTAAATAAACATTATTATATTATATTATTATTATTAATATATCATCTAGATACGTAACTTAAACCTTAAAATGTTAATAACTAGCATAAGCAGTGGCGGCTTGTAACCAAAACATTGGAGGTTCACAATGACAGAATATAAATCTCAGTACAGATGTAGGTAAAATACTTACAGTGTTTTAAACAGGTATAATATAACTTTCAAAAATAAAAGGTATAATATGTTATAAGGTAAAATATATTTCTAAAACACTGAAAGACTTTTATCTACATCTCTACTGAGATCTATATTCTGTCCTTGCAAACACGAAACAAAACATTGAAACAAGTTGAAATTGAGAAAATTGAATAAAAAAATAAACAAAAAAAAAAACAGAAACAAAAAGAAAAACCAAAAAGAAAGAAAAACTGTAATGTATCTATTCATTAATTTGTTGAAATTTTGTAAAAAAAAATATATATAATAATATATCGTCCCCTTAATACTACAAATAGGTAACTTGAATTTTTGTGATTTTGAGTTATCTACTATTACCGTTAGAATTTTGCACGATCTTCTTAGTGCTACAACTTAAGTTTCATTATTTAACACCAAACCTCTCCCAATTCCAAATAAAACCTATTTTAAAAACATCCCTCTTAAAGAAACTGGAATGAATTCCAACATAAGCGAGAACCAGTGAGGAAGATTTATTATTAATTACTTTTTATTATTTGTTCTCTATTTTGCTTTATCTTTTAAGCAATAAAAACTTGTACTCATTGCTAGTTCAAAAACTAAACATATTTGTTTTTTTTTTTAATTTAATTGCTAAAACTAGATATCTTGTTTTTAAATAACAAAAAAATGAAAAGAAGGATTTAAAACGTTCAAAAATAATCAGGATTTAGATCAGTGGCGGCTTGTGGTAATTGAAAATGGGTGTTCACTTTTTCCAATAATTTTATTATATGTAAGTTCGGATCAAAACTTTGTACAAGAGTCAATGTCACTGTTTTTATTATTTGAGTTTGTGTACAGTTCATCAAATTTCTAGAGGCTTTCGACGGCTAGACAGAGAAAGCACTACTGATAGGCATCCCGACGGATTTACGCAATGAAAGTACACTCTGCGCATCAAGTATTTCACTATTTCATTCAGACGTATATGTCAGATGTAAATTTCGCTAAAACATTTCTTTTATTTTCGTTTGTGTTTTTTGCTCATTACAGTTTAATAGAATAGAATAGAATAGAAGTATGGAGTTTAATAGCAAATTAAGAGGCCGCGTGATTAACAGTCAATCTCGCGAAATAATAGCCAATGTTATAGAGTTTATGAGAAGAGAAGGAAACTTTAATTCACCTTCAATACCATTTAAAAATGTAAATGATCGTGTTGCTGCAGCCACAGGAGTATCTAAAAACACTGTCGTCCGCATTTCTGGAGAGAAAAAAAGAATCGATAACCGTGAGATATCGGAATTTTCATCACCAAGAAAAACCATTAAAAAACCAAAAACAGTTAATGATATAGATGAAGCTGCACAAGAATCAAATTTAATTTTTTTATTATTAGATAGCTATTTTTGTTTCTGAGTTGTGTTCATTTACAGGCTCAATTTTTTTCCGTTTCTCCTTTTTGATTTTATATGGGGTTTCAAGTTGTTTTTGACTTATTTCGACGTAAATCACAACACACTTTTTTAATAAAGCAAACAAGTGTTAAGAGGTATATGTACGTGTAAACTACAATTACAAAAAATTGATATGAAACCCATGAAACCACCAACAAAAATGTAAAGCTAGCTTCCGTACTAGAACATGGTGTCATTCGTCGAGATAATTTATCGTTTTGTTTAATAGATCAAGAAATGTAAATATTCCCCTGTTATTTTTTATAAAATTATAAGAGAAATAAATTTTTTTCTAAATAGTATAGTTTATTATTTTGTAGAAAAACAAAATTTCGAAAATTTTAGTAATGTTTCAGAAACAACCGTTATTAATAATAGGTACCATTTTCCTTAATAAGGTAGAAATAAAATATAAACTATTTCCACGATTTACAAAGGCCTACAAAAAAATTATAGGTATTTTCCGCTATCCTATAAAATTTATATTTTCTGACTCAATTTCAAAAGGTTGAAGGAATTCCAAAACACCTTTTATGGCATAATAATTATTTTCAATTCTACATACTATCTTTAGCTGCTTTTAAAAACGTTCTAAGAAAGTCCAATCAGACCAATTTAATCCCTAAACTATTCCACACTTTCAAAATTTAATTACCTAAAAATATTAAAAACTATTTAAAATAACTTGTTTAGCAGACTGTACAATAGCTATCTTAGTCACACGTAGCGCGTTCTCTGTCTGGGCGTCGAACACCTCTAGAAATTTGATGAACTGTAGTTATTATTATTATCAACATCATACTGTTTTCAAACACAACAACTATTAATAAATGAATATTTTAGTTAGTTTGATATTTTTTTGTTTTTAATACGTTGAAGTGGGTTATTTTTTCTCACTTCTCTACCTTGGCGCATAATATACTATTATAGATCAAAGTTATATAAACTCTAGTAATTAATCCTGGTACTGTACCATTATCTTCTAATTGTTCTGTTTCAATGTACTTATTCCGTTTTTTTTTTTTTCGTAACTAAACCAAATTTTTCATTTGATTTCTTAACTAAGAAAATATTGGATATAAATTGTTCCTTAGATGGCTCATAAGAGTAGATGTTCTTAATCTCAAGTATGATGGTGGGTGAGGTTTTCCGGGTTTTCCTCATCTGTAAGTCAAATGGCACCATCAATCATCTTTAACTTGCCCCGGAACGCCACGACAAATACTAATAATAGCCGTCCCTTCCCCTACACAGGTCGTTCAGTCGACTTCAGGGGTCAAAATTCACTCGTAAGGGGGTGAAATAGGGAGAGTATTATTATTTTTATAATATAATTTCTGATAAGATCTATTAACACTCAATTAAAGATTGACAGGTTCAGTAGGAATCGTATTTTGTACAGGCAGAGAGATAAAATTTAGATATTTCGAATACACCTTCACACGATGTGAAATAGAAAGATGGCGTTCTATTATTTTAAAAAAAAGTTTAAACTGTATTCGTCTCCATACATTTTATAAATAAACTGCACCAAAAGATGGAAAAGTTGTATTTTCCGAAACATATGTAGTGATGTGCTAAACAATAGAAAATAAAAAAACGACCGAATTAACCAAGGAAATTTTTATTTATATAAAATTTAAGGAGTAACCTTTAATGTAGAAGACCTTACGGACGCATGAGCATGCAGATGTGGAAGGGCTTCCGAGGCGCGGAAAATTGCCTGGTTGTGTGAGCCGTACCGCCTCGCCCCGATCCGTTTGTTGGCGGTACATCCAAGGGAGGCAATGCGCATTTTTGCTTTAATTTTACGAATGTTCTGGGTATACGGTTGCATGCTCGCGAATTTACTTGATCAATGGCGAACAGCGCCTCGTGCGTCCATCACTCGTGTATACAAAATGCGTCACACGAGGCATTCGGTTCGGCCTTGGCTTGCCTCATATGCATACGTGCTCAGATCTGTACCCGCCTTTACAAACGGATTGTCTGAAATATCTCTCCAGAATCTGTAGTGTTTACTTAGACTCCCTGCTAGTACACTTTCTTTCACTTAAGAAGGCAAACTGTTATGTGGGTTGATATTGATGTTGATGTCTCTGGGGCTTTTTCCAAAGTTTCTCTTGGTGTACCCCTGTTATCCGGGGAAACTTTTGAATTTTACAGTCCTACGTAGCCCCATTAACTTAGGCATCTTCATCTCTTCACCTAAACGACTCATAGCTTTAGTAGATTTGCTTCGGTCTCAACTTAGCATCCCCTATTACGTCCATGAGGTTCACTTTTAAATTCTAATATGAGAAGATTTCTTCAAGTTCTACAGAAAAAAATTACAAAAATGTATTCATCTTTAAATAGTGTTTATTATTAATATTATTATTTGCTAAGTTTGAAAAGTACCTCCTGCTGCACAGCAGATCGAATGTATTAGACGACTAGTTGGAGAAAGTCCACCTAGTCACCAAATTAGGAGACTAGGAAAACTTTTACATGACTGGGGACACCACAGGAATACACACACAAGATACACAAACAGACGACATAACAGGGGTAAGCCTTCAACAACGTCCTGTTTAAATTATGATCGTATGTCATCATTCATTCCCTTTTAGAAGGCATGGCATATAAATCTATTGATCTTGATGACCCTAAGAGGAGTTAGCAGGGGGGTGTATGGAATGGGTCTAGCAGGTTTCGATCCAGTTTACAGGATGGGAACTTACTCGACTCGGGCCTTATACATTTTTGTGTGTATGTGTGTGTTTGTTTCGTTTCCATGGTTTCTATTAAAATAAATAGTCATAACTAGACCTAGGAATATATGCACCCAAAAAGTAGTTAAATATGCGCATATATATGCCGCAAAATACTTCAATATATGCGTAAAAAATTGAAAAATATGCAGAGCATATGCAATAAGAGTAATTTGTTATTTGATCGAAATAGTTTTAATAGTATTAATATTTATTTGTTTTATTTTACAATACCTAATATAATACTTAATAGTTATTTAATTATTAACTAATTTTATTTACAAATCAACATTATTATAAAACGAATGAACAATTAGATGTTTTTCTAAATTATCTGTATTAAATGATTGTCTCCTATCAGTAAGTATGTACTTGTACAAAGAAAAACTCCTTTCGACATCTACAGAAGTAATAGGTGCAACTTAAATTTTCCTGAAATATCTGGATGAATAGTATTAATATCTTCAAAGTTACCAGAATAAATATTAGCAAGGTTTCTTAAAATAATAAATCCTTCATTTTTAAAATTACATTTGAAAATTTATGAAAAATCGTCCTTCCAATATCGCCCTGGACATTTTTACACTCTGATTCAAACGTCTTAATTAAATTTACGGAAGTCACCAAAGGTACATTTTTTTGGTCTAAATCTAATATAATTTTGGGTACAAATGAATATTTTTTTAAAAACACTAATTGCTTTGGTAATATGTGATTTTGAAACAACTTCTTTGTATTAGATATTCCCTTAGATGAATCATCAAAATCAAATATGATTTCTTTAGTTTTTTCATAATTATCTGCGTAAAAAAAGGCAGCTTTAAGCCAGGTACCCCACCGAGTAATCACAGGTTCCGGTGGCATCTGTAATTCAGGAAATGTTTCTTTGTACAATTGAGTTCTTAGAGGAGCTTTAAGAAATAGTTTTTTTTACATTACTAATTAAATCATTTATTAAAGGAAAGTTAGACCTAATTTCTTCTGCAACTCTGTTAAGGCCATGAGCCAAACATGTAACATGGATTAAGTTTTCATAAAACATTTTTAAATTTTGTGCGGCTTTTACCATGTACGGGGCAGCATCGGATAACAGCAATAAACATTTTTCTGTTGGAACGGCTTCCGGAAGAAAAAAGGAAGACAATTCTGTCTGGATAAAACGAGTTATTATTTGTTTTATCTAATTGCTTTGAAGCGATTAGATATGGACGAATTTGCATTTCTTCGCCTAATGAACCTATCATTAAATGGGCTATATATCGACCACAAGAGTCTGTTGTTTCATCCACAATAATGTAGAAATGGTTTCCAACGGTAATCTCATGAATTTTTTCACGAGTCTCAATGTACAAACTGTCAACATCACGTTTGCGTAATATACTTTGCTCTAGAATATTAAATTTACAGTATTTTTGCAAAAATGATGGGAGATTTGGATTATTTAATCGTATTAAAGGGATATTCGAAGTCACTAAAGCTTTGCCTAAATCTTCATTAAAAACAGCTTGTTCACTTCTAGACGATCCAGATTCTGAATATTGTTTCAAGGGAAGTTGACTTTGCCTGCGAGTGTCTTTAGATTTCTGCTTTGCTATATGTAAGGGTGTTTTCGCGTGTTGGTCGATTTGAAACTTTTTTTACATGGAATCTAAAACAAATAAATTCCTGTAGATGTTGAAGTTTTAATTAAATTAAATACATACGTACGTTGTAAAGTTGCCCTACTTTTTTTTTAACTGTGAGTTGAAATAATATTTTACTGTCATTTGATTTACCATTTTGAAAGGTCAAAATAAAATATAAAATAAAAAAGTACTTACAATTTTAGAACATGTTTTACAAAACACCTGGTTATCACCTTCTACAACAAAATCTGAATAAGATTTTACCCACGACTCAATTAATTTTGCCATTTTTCCCACTGGTTAACACAACACAACAATAAAGACTGAAATAAAGTTGAAAGTAAACTGAGTTATTTAGAAATTTGAAGATATTAATACAACTACCTCAAAGGATATTTAGCAAAATTTGTTGGTTTAAGGAGGGTGTTTATAATTTAATCCTCTCAAGTACCTACACCATTAACCGTAACTTATTACAGGCAAAGGTTAATCCTTCAAAATTTTAGGAAATTGACCTGTAAAGGAATTTCACAAAATATTATTTTGGTCAAAAACTCATAATTTTAATATGTCCAGCCAATTAGTACGTCAGATATATGCCAAAAAATTAACAAAATGTCAATATATGCAATTGTAGATAGCAGGAAATCAATACGCAGAATTTTATTTTAAATTATAAAAAAGCGTTATATAAAAAATGTTGTCAAACGTATGCCTTGTCTATTTCAAATCAGTAATCAATCAATCAATCAATCATTTTGTTTCCTTTTTCCATGGTTACCATTCATCGGATAAGTAGGGTGCTAGTGTACGCAGCTATCGACCAAGATCATTAATATATGTGGTTATTATAATGGTACCATCTGACATTGACACTTGACCAACCTCAAATAAAAAACTGTAAGAAACCTTAAAATAAATTGACGTAAAAGTCAAAACTAAAGGTAAGACTATGTGGTGCTATGATGTCGCCACATTTCAAATCAGTAGTCAATCAATCAATCTTTTTGTTTCCTTTTTCCATATGGTTACCATTCATCGGATAAGTAGGGTACTAGTGTACGCAGCTATCGACCAAGATCATTAATATATGTGGTTATTATAATGGTACCATCTGACATTGACACTTGACCAACCTCAAATAAAAACTGTAAGAAATCTTAAAATAAATTGACGTAAAAGTCAAAACTAAAGGTAAGACTATGTGGTGCTATGATGTCGTTACAGCATTCAAAATCAAAAATTGTATATATATGCAAAATATGGCGTTTTGCATATATTCCTAGCTCTAGTTATAACGTATCAATACCTTTATTTTCAGACTAACGTAAGCGACATTTGTTCAAATGGCACTTATAATAGTCTGACAAAAAGGTATCGATATACTCTATACTTTATAAAATATTTGTTAACATTATTTTTTAAATATATTATGAATATATGTTATTCACAATAACCGAAATCGCTCATTGCCCGAATTTTTTGTCCACAACGCGTTATGGGTATAGTAGTTTACCCACGATGCGATTAGAAACGTTATTTTCGGACAATGGGTAAAGTTAATTAACCAGATCGCGTTGTGAGTAAACTGTGTTACCCACGACACGAAATAATGGTTCGTGAGTTTTTGTTTTGCATTGTAGAGCTTTTCGTTTGCCCACGTCGCGTTGTGGCTATTGTGTTTTACTCATAACGCATTTTAAATAATATAAAGAATATAAATAAAAAAAAAAAACATTTATTTAAACGCATACAACATAAATTATTTAAAAAAACACACAAAGAAAACCAAGAACATTTAAACGACACAAAAACTAGAAATAATAAAGAAAGGAGCTTAAAAACAAATATTACTTATTTTTACAAGAATAACTTTTATGACATTTTGAATTACATTTTATATTTAATTTTACGCACTTACATGCCTTCGTTTGACATCCTTTCAGGCAATTACATCGGACAAACCCTTGCTTAGAACCAGAAGACAACTTCGCTTCTTCACGCACGTTTAGAGAAGAGCCTGAAGGGATCTCAGATAGTGATAAAAATACTGAAGGCGATAATTGAAACTCATTTCGGCTGTATAATCGTTTTAATTTCCCATTTTTGGTGCCAAGAATGTACAAATCTTGATCAGGCTTATCCATAATAATTGCTAATATATTTCGAGGAGCTAGACGTCCACGATCTACCTCTGGTATGTTTATTAAAACATTGTTACCTATATTGATAACTGGTAATTTCCATTGCGATTGGGTAAGCATTTTTTCAGCTTGTTTTTCAAGCCCCTGTTTGCAACCCCTTCTCTCTGTATCAGCAGCTTTTTTATTGCTACAAAGTTTGCATAATGGCAAATCCAAATCAGCACCACATTCCATATGAAATGGTTCATTGCATTCAATGCATACATTTTGTGGGACGTACATGCTATCACAAACAAAACATTTAGTCATACTGGCATTTTCCTTCTCCAATCTTCTGTCGTTTCTATAATTTTCTGTTTCGGTATCTAGATCCGTTTCAATTTCTAATTCGGTTTCGATTTCTAGTTCCGATTCACCAATTTCAGAATTATATTTCTCAGATACTGTATTTGCTTTTTCTAAAGAAAGTTTCATCAATTTCAGATGCTCTTCAAGTTGTTCTTCAGTTTCAATCCCATTTACGACAGAGGTATCTAAGCACGTATCCAACAGTCCATTTCTTTGTGGAGTTCCAAACATGGCTTCATAAGGTGTTCGCTTTATACCTGTATGGAAACTGCGATTCTTCGTACTCTGAATAATACGAAGTCCTTTTGCCCAGTTTTGACACTTGTTATCAGACATCCAGGCTACAAGGCTATCACGAACGTCCTGATTTGCTCGTTCAACGGAACCCTGGCTCTGGGAATGTCGAGGTTTACCGTGGACTAATTTGATAGCGGACCAACTTGCTGCTAACTTTTCAATGACCTGAAAGTTACTCAGATGAAAGACAGCCTTTGTACAAAGCCATTACACTTACTTGGTTACAGAATTCTCTTCCATTGTCACTATGTAAAATATTTGGTGCTCCAAACAAAAGATATCAAGAATAACATCTGCCACTTCATCTGTTGTTTTTGTTTTAAGTGGTCGCAGCACCACATATTTAGTTAGATGATCTTGGTAATTGAGAATAAATTTATATTCTCCATCAGGCTCACTTTGCATGTCGATAAGGTCGACCTATAAAAAAATTGTTAACTGACAATGTAAAGAGATATAGTGGAGTAAATGTGCTGTATGTATTACGTCATACATTTCACTTGCTGCACAGTAAAAAATTAAACCTGATTGTTTTCCTAAACATTCTTTGTTAACTAGTTTATCTTTTTCACCAACTGTTAATAAATCATATCGTTTTATTCTACGATACTGTTTTGATGATAATTAAAGTCCGTTCCGTTTTCTTTGGTTTCGTGTACAATTTCTAAATAACGTTCATCTGATAATAACAACGACCTGTCCTTCTTTTCTAACATTAATTCCCGTAATATTTGTTCAAATTTACCTTTCATCTTGAAGTATTTGCGAAAACCACAACACACGACAATTTACTAGTGGTTACTGAGTATTAGGCATTCCAACGACCTGTCCAAATGGCTACCAGTGGGTAATGACAGTTTAGATATGGCAACCCTGTTGTCATGCTGTCATTAACAGGGTCAATGATACATATATAGTTATATAGATTGCTCAAAGCTGGTCGTTTACGAGCGGCCATATTGCCTGGCAAATATTTATTAATTTGAATCGGTTTAGCAAAAATGTGTTTTAAAATCAATTTTTAGCCTTTAGATATTTAAAAAAAAATAATTGCTTACATTTTTACTTCAAGGCATAAGCTTTTGTTTATTTTGAAAAATATCGATGATCAATCTATGTAACTATCTATTTCATTGACCTTGTCAAATCACCAGGCTTACAGGGTTGCCATAATTTTGCCATATCATAACCCGTCAAAACCCACTGGTAGCCATTCAGCTTGGAATGCCTAATTATTTGACTACAAACGTCAGATAGTCTGTTGACAGCGTGCCTTCAACGCGTTCTGAGTAAATCGCAATACCCAGAACGCGACGTGGACAAATGAAATTTTCTACAATGCAAAACAAAACCGCGCGAACAATTATTTCGTGTCGTGGGTAGCATAGTTTACTCACAACGCGATCTGGTTAATTAACTTTACCCATTGTCCGGAAAGAATGTTTCTAATCGCATCGTGGGTAAACTAGTATACCCATAACGCGTTGTGGACGAAAAATTCGGGCAATGAGAGATTTCGGCTATTGCGAATAACATATATAACAACTGTGACTTTCTTTATAATTTGTCACAAAATGATACGAGGTACTTTCTAAACGTAGCAATTGTAGTTTGTTTTTCTCTGCCTTACAAAAATTTAATTTATGGAAAAAGAGTTTGGTGTATTATTTTTCCAAGTTTTAATATTTAATAATCAATGGAATTTTCAAGTTTTTTTAGCGTAATAAAAACTATGTTCACTGTTTATATTAAACTGATTAAAACTTCCTTTATTAAAATGATTATTTATATGATAAAAAATTTGATGTTATTGGAAGCTTTTATATTTTTTAATATACAGTGAAACAATAGTTTTTGTTTCTCCTGTAAATTTGTATAGAAAAACTATTTCTGAATCCATGTTTGAATTTCCCGCCCTAAAGCATTTTTAATTTTCCCGCTATTTACTAGTGGCGCCATCATAGACTGGCTGAGGTTACAATCGCTCAAACAACTTTTACCGAACAAAAAAAATACATTGAGTTACACGTTTCGCTGGATTGTATCTGACTACGTTTACTAAGCATCTGAAGAAGGGAACGCAAGATATAATAGGAAAATAAAACAGTTTTTCTTCCTCTTTTTCAGTCCACCCGGGGACACCTTGTATATGTAAATAGAAGATGTAAATATTGAATTTTCTACTTCATTGCAATTGACACATTTGAGCTACGGATAAACTCCTACATCGTAGATATTCTTTATATATTTTATTATCTCACCAGCATACTTTATTTATCTTTTCTTGCTAGACAAAGGAGGTAAAGAAAGACTTCGAGTCCCGAACTAACGAATTCGCCGACCAAAAATCGACCGTGTACCGTGTCCCGTCCAAATCCGAAAAAGGGACCAAGAAAAACAGAACGAGGAAAGAGGAAGGAGCGCAGAGTTGGGAAGGGGGTCTTTGGAGCGAGAAGGGGGGTGGGAATGCACGCAATAGTGCAGCGATCCAGCGATCGATCGTGTTTTGTCTGGTAGGCTTTTAATTTATTGATGGCCGACGTTCGTGGCCCACCACTTATATACTATGTGCCGGTATGTTAATCCCCTAAAGTGGAATCTTCGACAATACCCGTATCCCACGTGATCTGGTAATATCATAAAACCATACAAATTGCAACCAAAATGCCTTTACGATAACTGTCAGTTCTGTCAAATATGTCACCAGTGTTCATTTGGGCAGAGATTAATCTCTGCATTTGGGGACATTTGTAGATTTTTTGCATTTTGTCAATACGCTTTTAATGAATTTTTATTCAATAATCATAAACCAATAAGTGTTAAATTTATTTACTTTTGTAAAAATTTATTGACAATGGCTTATTTCTAAATGTAACTCAAAATGCTGATGGAACCTGGTCATATTCAATTCATATGCATTGAACAATTTGAAAAACGTTTTCCGAATGTATAAATAGAATATGTTTCTCAATAAAAACCATCACATGATGAACCATCATGTTTGAATTTGGAAGGTTATTATCCGCAGGGAAATATAATAGGTCATTTTGTACTACAGTAAATACTTAAACAGAAATACTTGCTATATTCACCCATCACTTATTTTACCAATACTATTGTAATAAACTTTCTGCGGAAGCTTAAATACCAGTCACATAAACGTAAAATAAATTAATTGTATTCATAATGTGTCTATGCATAAAATGTTGTAAACACTACCTAGTCTTGGCATTATTATTGATTCTCTAAAGGTTTTTTCACGGTACACATTCAGATTAAAAGATAATTTTGAATTAATTTAAAATCACATCGTTAATTTGGAGGAAGAGGGTTCAAGAACAATAATTTTACAGGAAAGCAAATTGAAATAATTTGGTAATTGTTATTTGAAATTTGATAGAATATTGAGCTTTCATTTTTATTTTATTGTAGTGTATTTATAAGAACTATACGATTATGTATGAGAGAATTTTCAAAAATTATCATTTTTGGAAAAAAAGGAAGATATAGTAACTATTTTTCTTATAAAATGTAGTAAATCTTACGTTTTTGTTTGTTTGCCACCTTTTTCCTTAAATAAATTACTAGAAAAATGTACCTACATAACGCCTTTTTACCCATAAAACTTAAGACATGTTTAAATATTTTCTCATGGAAATCTCAAAATTGTATTTTGTGAAATGTAAACCTTCTTCCAAATAAACGACATATTCTCAAATATCTACCGGCGCCTAGAATATACCTACCCGATATTCTCTATTCTATGGCCTACTCTTTTCTTTTTCGGTCCCATGCAGGTTCGTCGGAGCTAGGCTGGAGCTGGAGCTAGAGCTGGAAAACAAGAGAAGTTTGCGACGGTGGCGACACTTCAGTTGATGCGGCTGCGATGACTTTGGATACGCCGCCGGGACGCACCGGCACCGGTGCCCGGCGTCTCCGTTCTCCACGCTTTTTTGACAATGCATCCAAGATGGATCTGGATCGTCGACGTCGTCTCAAGGACTGACTGTATGCTGCTACCGCGAGCCAATCAATACTGCAATTTTCGATGATAACCAAATATATTATAACTCATATAGAAATAGCACAAACATTATTCTTAAGTATAATGCTTCAGAAAAATAGGGCTTACCCTTCGTATGATCCTTATCAAGAGGCAGACATCCTAGACTTAAGACAAACATGTTTTTTAAAGTGTGTACGAGTATATTTATTACCTATACATTGGACTTAAAATGCATAATTGACATGAAACTAGAAGTAATGCTTCCAAGAAATTCCTAAAATAAAAATCAAAGAGATTATACAGATATTGCAAGTTCACTTAAGGTGAGTCAATATTAGCGTCGCTCTTATTTTGACATCTGAGCATGCGTAAATTGTTTACGGTCTAGAACTGACTTTATTAAAGGTTCTGCCTGACGATCTATGCGCCTGTCCTTAAGGGCAGCAGATAGTGGCGACTTTATAGCTTTCGAGTGCGCTCACCGACATTCGTATCAGTTCTAGAATGATCTGTGCATGCTTAGATGTCAAAATAAGAGCGGCGCTAATAGTGACTGACATTAAGTGAACTTGCAATCTCTCTACATGCTTCTTATTACGTTGTCACTATTAGTAGCTGACGTTATAGAAATTTGAAATATCTCTCTAATAAAAGTCTTATATTTTTGGCACCTAGATTTATGAATTTCTTACCATAGAAACTTTGGTTACCGATTTATTATTCATTATTTTCTTTTAGGTAAAAAATTAAATCGTTTGTTTTTACTTTACCACGGAGAGACGTTTATAATTTTTTTGTGTTAATATACAGCGTGGGTAGGTAACGCCTCAGTCTGTAGATTCAAAAATATTTGATTTTTTAAATCTATTTTCACAGTGATCAGAAAAGGTAACAATTTAAAAATAATTTTAATTATACCGGATTCTCCAAAAAAGTGATACACATCAAAATTAGGTTTTTTTAAATTGGTCACTCTGTACTTTACTTTTTATTTAAATTACTATTGCTCTTCCCATTATAAAAGTACCAAATAGTATAAGATTATACACGTTATAATCAGTTTTATATGAAAATCGTGTTGATTTCAACAACCTGTAAACTGCAAAAGAAACAAATGAAAACAATTTTTTTTGGGTAGGTAATACTTTTTCGATATTAGTCAACATTTTATAATGATGTACTACTTTTTTCAATTTAAAACAAATCTCTACAGGGTGCGTCAAAACTCAAATACATAAATTTCTCATTCTTTTTTTAATTGAGAACCCTGTATTTTTACTTTCCTATCTGTATACAGATATAAGGACAGTATAGGAATCATGATTTTTTTCGACCTCGAGTTTTCGACGGATTTTTAAGTTTTGAGGTCCCCTGAATCCGTTTTGACTATTTTCGCGATGATGTCTGTGTGTGTGTGTGTGTGTGTGGGCGTGTGCGTGTGCGTGTGCGTGTGCGTGTGCGTGTGCGTGTGCGTATGCGTGTGCGTGTGCGTGTGCGTGTGCGTGTGCGTGTGCGTGTGCGTGTGCGTGTGCGTGTGCGTGTGCGTGTGCGTGTGCGTGTGCGTGTGCGTGTGCGTGTGCGTGTGCGTGTGCGTGTGCGTGTGCGTGTGCGTGTGCGTGTGCGTGTGCGTGTGCGTGTGCGTGTGCGTGTGCGTGTGCGTGTGTGTGTGTGTGTGTGTGTGTGTGTGTGTGTGTGTGTGTGTGTGTGTGTGTGTGTGTGTGTGTGTGGCATAACTCATGAACCGATACACAGAAAAACACCAAATTTCAAACTTAAGCTTTGTTCCAGCGTCCAATGTGCTGATTAGATTTTGGGCAGTGTCGGAACATCTGGGGGGTACTTTATAGGTGGTGATTTTTATATTTTATGGAATATATCTGTTATTTACGTTTGGGGAAGAAAATTCTTCAAACAAAAGTTACTTCTTATATTATTATCTAAATTTTTACTCCATACAAAATTTTCCTAAAATGGTCCGTATTCGAGAAATTTGACAAAATGTAAAAAAATATTTTTTTTATAAAAATTGTTTAAACAAAAGTTATTTGTAATATATTTCTCTATAATTTTTATCCTATGCATAATTTCTCTAAAATGGACCGTATTCGAGATATTTGAGAAAATGTGTAAATTTTGAAATTTGAAGAGAACTCAAGAACGGATAAAGAAAAAAACATTAAATTTTAAACTTAAGTTTTATTTCGGCCTGACGTGAAATGATTAGATTTTGGACAAAGTCAGAACATCTGGGGGGGTACTTTATAGGGGGCCGTTTTTATATTTTATGAAATATATCTGTTATTCATGTTTGGAGAAAAAAATTGTTCAAATAAAAGTTATTTCTAATATTATTATCTATAATTTCCTGAAATGGTCCGTATTCGAGAAATTTGACAAAATGTGCAAAATTCTGATTTTTATGAAAATTGTTGAAATTAAAGTTGTTTGCGATATCGATCTCTATAATTTTTGTTTATACATGATTTTTCTAAAATGGACCGTAATGGAAAAATTGTAGGAAAAGTGCTAAATTTAAATTTTTCAGTATTTTCATTTTCAATGAATATCTATAGAAAAATGTTTCGATGTAGATGTATGTGGAAAATGTATATATTTATTTTATCCTCTAAACGTTTATGGAGGTGCTGCAATAGGTTGTACAAAATAACCGGAAAAAGCCTGTAATAACTAGATAGGAAAGTCATGTGTTGGACACATCAGATTTTTAACATAATGGTTACTTTATCAAGTGTTCAAAATGTGCTCCATTTGTGAGTTTGACAATACCCTAATCGATGGTAGAATGCGTCTACCACATTTCTCCATGATTGTTTTATTTATTTAAGACCTTCCATACTACATAAAATCATGTTACATATGGTTGAATTCGTATTGAATAGGAGATTCCAATAATGACTGAATATACAGGGTGATGAATTTGAAATACCAAAGTGACTAATAATATAAGAGAAACGGTAAATCTGACAACATTGCAAATATCAAATCTGAAATCTCCGTATCCCATAATAGGTGTACTTCAAATTTTGTGCAATTAGGATTCTTTGTAATAAAATAACAATCGTTAAGATGATATATTAAGGAAACTGTACAAACTAATTATATTAGAAGCTGAAGAATGTAATCCACACGACAAACTCATAATAATTATTATTACTTAGTGATTGTAACACATAAGTACGTTTATTTTTTAGCGAATGTTCAGTAGTCAGTAGTTTCCTTTGTCTACGTTAAAAAAAAAACACCAACACCGATGCGATACAGTCTAGCAGAGCCTCCCACAACCCGAACAAAAGCAGTATACATCGCCAGATAAGCATCCGAAGGAAAAAGAAAAATCCCAGCGAAGTGCGTTTAGGGGGGCACGCGGAGTCGGCGGGGTGCCTTCTCTCGAGAACTTAGTATGGCCAATGATGCGTGAATAAAAGTCGCTGCAGTCACGCGTCCGCCAGATCTCGTCACGATTTCCATCCTCAAAGATGCGGGAGAAGAACCGTGAGGCGCGAGGCGTGATCCGTGCATCTTCTTCTTCGTCGTCTTCCTTAGCGGAATGGGAGTACGGACGACGGCGTTTTTCCTCTTGAGCGCTTCCAAAACGCACGAAGTCCTGGGTTTTGGCATAGCTCCACTGAATAGAGATGCGTTGTCACTTTTGTAAACGGTTAGGAACGTTCTTTAAAACCATTTGTAATATAACCTAATATATTCGCCGGAACAACTTATTTATACATATTTACCGCATACAGTATGTTACCTTTCCCACAGTGATGGTATAGACGATATACAGGGTGTTCGATAAGTACGGTACATAACTTCAGGAGCGTATTCTGGAGCTAAAATAAAGGTATTTTTATTATATACACTATGTCTCAAAAATGCTTCGTTATGGAAATACAGGGTGTGAAAGTTTCATTAAAAAAAATACAACTTTTTAAATATTCCCAAAACCACTTGAAATATTTTAATTAAATTTTTGCCGGTGCGCCCGAATTCCGCTACCGTCAGGTAAATCTGTTTTGGGGACTGGAAGATATTTAATCTTCTCACCGAATTCCGCTACGAAGGCTAAGGTCGGTACCACATCCCCAACTAGCCATTCATAAAAGTGTATTTGTTGTGAAGTTCTCATCATCATCTATTGTATAGTCCAGGAGACAGTGACGATTTTCGGTATTTATTTTCCCAGTCAGCAAGCACGAATAGAGAATTGTAGGATTAGCAATTCTAAGCAAAATTCATATATATTTAGAGGGGGGATCCGATGGGTTAAGGCCGAAAATGCGTTAAAACATACGAGAACACGGCCCTTTTTTTCCATTGATAAAAATAGTTTTAGTAGTAAGAGATGTACTGAAGTTAAGTAAAAAAATAGTCTGATTAATCTGTATGGTTAATCTATTTGGCAAGTGCATAAAATACACTTTCAAACGAGTTATGTACACAATTATTTCTACGACCACAATTATTTAAAGAATGTTCCAGGTGTTTTGTATAATAAAGTGTACGCATAGGACACATAAATAAAATCTTATATCACAATGTTTCACCTAAACAGTTGGTTTATTTATAGAAATTAAACATAATAATTGAAGATATTACAGAAGAAAATAGGGAAATAAATTACATTTCCTTTTACACTTTTATATAATAATTGTTTTATTTAGAATTCACGAATCACTTATTACTCTACATTAATTATAATTATTGTTAGTTTCTTTATGTCAAATCATTTATACTAGAGGTGTGAGAAAAATACAGTGAACTGTGGAACGCCAATATCGTTGGATGCGCGTGGTAGAAATGGTCCTATAATACTGCTAAAAACATAGATAAATTTTCATGGAAACACTGTACTTTTGACATTTGCGATAATCCGACGCATATGCATTATTGATGTAATCTCATGATTTTACAGTAATAGTTTTTGCAATTTTAGTGTGATTTTTAGGTTATTATGGTTATTCATTTTATTTGGTTCTGATCTTTTGCGCTTTTAGAGTATTTGTCTTTTATATAGTTTTTAATTTGAATTTTAATATTGTGGTCTATTTATATTTGATTGCTGCTTTTCGACTAGTGATTTATTCTTTTTGTGTTAAAATAAGCTTTATAACCATTAAGTACATGCTTCTAGTTGATATCTACCTAATCGTCATCGGGTGCTTGCAACAATGGGAAAAAGTGTATGGTTTTTTTGATGTAAAGTTAGACGCCTTCATTTTTCAGGTAAGTTATTTGTAGTTATTTTTTACTTAAAAGGATAGCAATACGTCCTGGTTCGGGGTGTGACTTTTGGGTTTCAGCTATCTGAGCCAAATTGTCGGCTAAGTGTCCTCTTTTAGGGCACCCAGAACCGAAAACTATATAGGTATATAATATGTTTTTTTTTTTTAATTATTTTTTAATATGTATGCAGTTTGGATGCAGCAATGAGGAAACGTTTAAAAAACATGCTGTACCAGCTATTACTTTAAGACCTCGTCTCTTTAAGTTATTATTACTTCATTCTAATGCATATATTAAAATGGTTTTTAACTTATGTCCTTATGATTAAAAGATGTAGGTATTTTAGTTATGTTATAATAGAAATATATGATACTTTGTATTGACTGACCTACTGGCCACTGGTCATTCCACTTTTACTCCCTTTTCATCTAATGAAATATAATTATTACTTAAAAAACAATAATTAGATCTTGGATTTTTAAATCAAACCAGTGAATGATTAGCCAAAGAAGAAAAAACTCTATTTTATAATTCATCATCTGAATTAGGGCGTGGTTCAAAGCCCACTTGTACTGAAGCTCTAGGCTTATTGTACCCCTATTTTATAATTAGAAAACAGCAAAGTAAAATTTGCGAATCAAAGAAGAACCTAAAAGCTTGATCCCGCAGACATCTGTTTTTTTTAAAGTACTACATCTAATTAAAAAAGATGGAGGGACTACAATTATTAATTATAAAATATTATAATGAAAGTATAAAACTGTGACAATGTCTAAAAGAAAAAGGAGATTCAAAATGATATGAAGTTAAAATACTACTTTGAATTTTCTCTGTTTCAGATTATATGGATGGTTCTCCTTAATGTGTTTTGTTACTTACCCAGTTTACAGAAAGTTTTATTTGTTTTATTATAATGTTAAGTCATTAGAGGATGTGTGAAATGACAAGTATTACAAATTAAAAATTTAAAAAAACCGACTTCAAAAACGTGCAGATGCCACATCTTAACCAAATTTATATGGGACCACCCCTGAGGTACCCCCTTACTAACAAAAAAAGAATCGTATAAATCGGACAAGGTGGTAAAAAATTATCGCTAAACATACATAAAAAATGAAGAGTTTGAGGATTTTCTCATGGATCCAATTATTAGATTTTGACAAAATTTATACGGGACCACCCCTACAGTAGCCCCTTTCTAACAAAAAAAGAATTATTGAAATCGGACACCGTGTTAAAAAATTATCGCTGAACATACATAAAAAATTAAGAGTTTGAGGATTTTCTCATGGACCCAATTATTAGATTTTGACTAAATTTATATGGGACCACCCCTGAAATACCCCCTTTCTAACAAAAAAAGAATCATTGAAATCGGACACCGTGTTAAAGAATAATCGCTGAACATACATTAAAAAAAAATATCGCGACGAATTGATAACCTCCTCCTTTTTTGAAGTCGGTTAAAAATATTGTTTATTTAGAAAATTTATTATAAATTAGTTTTAATGGTATAATAGATAATACAAGTATTTTATATTATATTATTTTACCCTTCCTAAAATTATGGGTCATAAAATTTTACATTTTGATTGGCATATTGTTACATCTTGCACCTTGTCTGTGTTGTAAAAAATGCCAATAAAAATTTTAGTTATACTAATTAAAGTAGAGCTACAAACAAAATCCCGCTTATTTTTAAATAAAATAAAATATGCAGGTATCTATATTACCGACTGAGAAATAGTTGGACAAATTCCTCCCATTTGGCGCTGATAGCAAACATGTTGCCACATTTATACAAAGAAACGGCAACTCTTAATTATCCTTCCTCCATAGTCTACATTGTTTGATCACAAAAGTAAACGTCCCTACTCTGGGCTTAGACGATTATGATTCCGTCCTACAGATGAAAACAAGAGTAACAAGTATTAGAAATTAAAAATTTAAAAAAACTAACTTCTAAAACGTGCAGATGCCGTCACCACATCTTAACCAAATTTATACGGAACCACCCCTGATGTACCCCCTTACTAACAAAAAAGAATCATATAAATCGGACAAGGTGGTAAAGCATTATCGCTAAACATACATAAAAAATGAAGAGTTTGAGGATTTTGTCTTGGACCCAATTATTAGATTTTGAAGTACCCCCTTTCTAACAAAAAAAAAAGAATCATTGAAATTGGACACCGTGTTAAAGAATTATCGCTGAACATACATAAAAGAAAAAAAAATATCTTGACGAATTGAGAACCTCCTCCTTTTTTGAAGTCGGTTAAAAATGAGAGTTACAATGTAACAATGTGATGTAAAGTTCTCATTAATTTAACGTTTTTATGCATAGTGGGTTTCTGATCGTTTGATTTGAAAGAAAAAAGATCCCTTGACTTTTTAACCGACTTTAAAAAAAGAGGAGGTTATTAACCATAAATCTCCTCTTACTCTCAGAGGTATTTCTCCTAACAGACCATTTAGTTCTTCGTGTAAAAACTGAGTATGCGAATCACCATTCAGTCGAAGGGGTAAAAAGTATGGTCCAATAAGATGGCAATCAATAATCCCTATCCATACATTTAGTGAAAATGTTTGCTGAAAGCGACCTTCTCTTATTGAATGAAGATTCTCCTCAGCCCATAAATGTTCATTATGAAAATGAATAATTGCTTCTCGCGAACAAGTTACCTCATCAGTAAATAAAATTAGGGTCAAAAAATTGTAGATATGAGCAACTTTATAGAGTAACCATCTACTAAAATTTAGCCTTGGCTGAAAGTCGCGGAGCAGCAGAGCTTGTACTTATTGCATGTGGTATGGGTAAAGTAGAGAAACTTTCAAAATTCTCCAAACAGTATTTGCACTTACTTGAAGCTGTTGTGCAATCTTCCTGGTACTGGTTTAGGGATTTTTTTATCTCCTGTAGTATAACTTATTCTAGCTCAGGCGTTGTTACTGTTCGTGGTCTACCAGGAACTACCCGATTATGCTCAAAACTACCAATTTCACTCAATCGGACATGTATCTTTTTAAATGTTTTAGCACATGGCGTTACCCTATTCGGATAACGTTGCTGATAAATTCTTCTAGCTTCCGCTGAATTCCCATTTGCTAAGCCATAAATGAAGTGAATTTGAGCCATTTCAGCGTTAGTAAAGTTATTCATTTTAATGTCTGACATAAAAATAAATAAACAATTGGCGACTAGTAAAATGTCAAACAAGTACCTGGGAAAAATTTAAAATAACTTTTTTGTTGTACATTATTCAAAGAGATTAAAAATAATAAAAAAGAATGAAAAATTTTACTATCTTTGTTGTTTTTTCTTCCAAATCGAACATAAAAAACAGAACAGTGGTGTAACACGTTTTTCTTTCCATATTTTTCTGCGATTAGTTTGATTAAAATATCTTAAGTGATTTTGGAAATATTTAAAAATTGTATTTTTTTTATGAAACTTTCTCACCCTGTATTTCCGCAACGAAAAATTTTTGAGACATAGTGTATATGACAAAAATACCTTTATTTTAGCTCCAAGATACGCTCCTGAAGTTATGTATTGTACTTATCGAACACCTTATAGAATAAGTGATCCCGTTGATTAGACAGAGGTAAAAACGTGCGCGCCAGCCCACTAGTGGTAGAGATATATCCGTCTGTCTAATCACAACAGAAAGTCACCCGATTCATGAGAGTTCCTCTTTATATTGCTCACTTGCAAATATAATTAAGCGTCTCATCTTTATTTCAACATAACATAGAGTATATGCAACCACTATGTTGACATTTCCATAATTCACTTTTGGCACCAACAATCAGCTCGTTGCGGTCATTTTGAGCATGTGCAAAATGTCCAATTTTACATTTTTTCAAATAATTGCAAAAAGTAGTTATTTTCAAAATGTCACAAAAGGTACAAGGAAAAAATTGCCTGTTATTTACTTTTTGCTCATATACCAACTATTGTTTTTTCAATTCACTTTTAGGTCACTCGAATTAAATAATAAGCAACTTTTCCTTGTGCAGTTTTCGATATTTTGATAAATAATACCATTTTTCCAATTTTAAGAAAATCTGGTCAAATTTGACATTTTCAGTCACGTGATTGGGCATTTACATGTCATTTTTGAAGCTTAAAATGATGGCAGTCAAAATTTATCTAAATATATCTAATTCATAGCCCTCAGAAAGTCTAGATACCGCTTGGCGTATGCTGTCAATACAAAAAAATGACCCCATTCAAGCTTGTCGCCATGTTAGGTAAATTTATGTTTTGGCTACACTGATTTTTAGTTTGTGTGTTCTGTAATACGTGAACACCGATAATCTGCACTTTGTTATTAGTTATAAGTGAGTGAGACGCACAATTTCTAATTTCAAATTAAGAACAAAACTTTGACAAACCTATTTGATTTTCCTAAATCTGTTCAGACAGGACCGGTTTTATAAAATTTCTCGTTCTTGAAATGTTATTTTTACATGGTCATATATTTTTGGATAAGTGGTTTGTGTACATATTGCTAAATTATAGAGAAATTCAGTGAGATTTATGTAATATAATTCAAATTACAAGTAAACCATCTGTTCCTGTTTGTCAATATGGAGAAAATACCTACTTCAATGTCAAATGTACAATTTAAAAGAATGTGATTGTTAACCGGTCATTTATTTATATTATATTATGAAAATAAAAACTCGAATTTTTTAACTAGGGAAAGATATACTTACATCGGTAACAAGGTATTTTTAGAAAAACTAATAGATTACTCCTATTCCTATAGTTTAATTGAAAATGAATAATAGCAAAATTATATAAAAATATGGACCTTTGCCATAAAAACTGTGCTACCAAGCATTTTCAAATAAACTATAATGATAATTTGATTTAATAGAGCGAGTATAAGATCTCACCTGTTAGAGAAATTGGGGCATAGGGAAGAGATTATGAAGCAGGTAAGCAAAGTCATTGCAAAAGATAAATATATAGAAGTTATTTTAAAAATTTGATAAAAAACTAGTGGAACAACAAATGGAGTTGTCGCTATCGGAGATCCAATCAGCAGAAAGTAAAAAAAAACTTTGGGAATGTTGGAAAAGGGCACAGCAATAGGCCCAAAACAATTCCTTGGTTTTTTAATAAATATAATCTGAGATGCAAAAAATACTGCTAGAGTGGAGAAGCAGTATTGTTCTAATGTAGAAAACCCAGGGACATACAGCAGTGCACTAACCATAGGCGAATAGTCACTAAATTATACAAGAGTCCCATCTCGATTTTATTTTTAAATATTTTTGAGAATACCTATTATTATTTGTTACATTGAGTTTAATAAAACTACAGATTTCGAATGTATTGAAAGTTATTTAAAAAGTACCTCTATAAATATATAGAAAATGTGTATATGACTAACTGGTTTTATTAATCTTTTTTTGGGGTAGTAAATATATTTTGAAAAATTTACAAACTTCTTTTGAATAAAAGACAAAATATTTCTGTTTTTATTAACTGAACAATATTTTATACGAACATAATATATTTAAAAGAAAATATTACATTTTACAAGTATCTCATATTTATATGAAATAACTTACTCAATAAGAAAGAATTAAATGAAACAAATTAATAAACAATGGATATGAAAAATTGCTTTAACAATTTAATCCTTAGATAAACTTATTCTTACATATTGCTTTAATCAATTTATTTACTATAAAAGTATATTTCCTATCATTTATTACATATAATAAAATAAAGCATAAAACATACAAACTATAATATGTACCTACTTAGAACGGAACTAATATTATTGTATCAAGGTAGTAATAGTGGACATTTTTCGAATAAAAAAAGTAAAAAAGAAGTAACGGTCGACACGTTTTTCTGACTATTGGTCTTCATCAGTACGGTGCAGCCAAGTTCAAAGGATCATGGAACTTGTACAAAAATTGTACAATAGGTCACTAACAAGGAGCCAATAACACTTTGCCGTTTCAGCTAGTATCCCCAAATTTTCTGGGCTTATACTAAAGTCACAAAATGATTCAATGGTCTTCCTATGGCTATCAGTTATTCTTTCCTAACATTTTTTGGTATGCTACAACAAAACATACAAATTATTTGATTTTGTAAATACACAAATATTTGTGAAAACTTACACATGAAATGTTATTCCTTCCTTGTATCTTCTAGATGCATTGTTACATTCACGTACAAAACAAAAAGAGATTTTGAAAATCCTGTAAAAATTTAACACCAAACCACAAATGTTTTTTATTAAAATAAAACACTAAACGACTAAACTAAAAAATAATGTTTTAAATAAAACCTTTATTAGAAGAACAAAATAAACAACACAACAGATAATAAAATCGATTATATACGTCGAACGCCGATCTTACGCTTATTACTAAACTTGCGCCGATTCTGTCTTGTCAGTAGTGCCAACTTAAAATTTACTGACATTTATTTATCATGGCGCCCATCATATGGGGGGTCAAAATGTTTTTACGATGCAGTATCTAGACCTTCTGAGGGCTATGATCTAATTATATCTAAGTATATCTAAAAAAATCTAAATTATATTTAAGCGATTTTTTTAATAATTACTTTAACTGAATTTATGATTATACTTATAGACGAGAACCTAATGGCTAGAATAGGGACGTCCACAGAACACTTACTCTTAGAACGGTAACACCCATGTTAGAAAACGGTAATATTAAATTAAGATTTGTTCACACAAACTACATTTTTGCGTAAGGACAGGCACAATCTTTATTAAAGTTATTAGTGATCTGCGCATGCTCAGATGCAGTGCCGACTCGTGGGCACTAGCGGCAGTGGGGCACACACTGGAAAGGAATCCCGGTATTCGTTTCTCCCTTTTAATAAAACAAGTTCTCCGCTTAATGAAAATTAAATATATTTCAAAACAAATTAAATATTATAAAATTGAAGACTAACTGCTAGATACCGCTGCAGTTGTATACTATTTCTTATAGTTAAAGTCCATTCTTCTGGATTTTTGGCTAGCGAAGTGATCGATGACCAGATTAATAAAATTTGGAATGGACCGAATAATTTTTCTTTCGATGGATAACATGGCTAAAGCGCACAATCTATCTTGGCACATAATGTTCCTTAAAAATGATTTACTACGTTTTAGTGTCGAAAAACATCTGTCACTCTCCACTGTAATCATGGGAATTATACACAGGATAGTTAGCAGCTCCACAGATTCCTAAAATGTAATTGTCAAATTGTTCTCAAAAAATGTTTGTAATAACGGTACGGCCGGCCTCATTGTGTTGCACAAAGTCATCTCGGATGTAAAGTATGGACAGTTCGTTTTTGAATTTTAAGCTGTTTACGTCTGGAAATAAACTACACACAGTTTTAACGTCCTCATTTGGAAAACAACCTCGGTAGTCTTTAAATTTTTCACTATCAAATAAACTTGCAATTGTTATTGAGTAGTAAAACTGAAACGTTCATTTGCCTGCACTACTATTGTAGCACAAATTTCCTTACATATCCTTAAATTGGGAATGGGGTCCTCCTTTTCAACAAACCGTCTCTTCTTGCTTGTACTTGGACCTGATTGGATGTTGTCGTTTAAGTTTAGTTCTTGTGGGTCTTGTTGTAATTGCCATTCTTCATGAATTAGCGTGTCTATATTATTTCTAATATTTCGGATAGCTGCTGCAAAATTTGATATGTTTATCTTAACCTTGAGAGCATCGAGCTGTCTACTCTGCAGTTGATCAAAAAGTATATCGCAATTTGGCATTATTTTGCTGAAGAAAAATAACCAGAAACTAAAATCTGTCTTTCAAAATTTATCAACCCTTTAGTCTGATTAATAGTTTTTTTATTGAATTCTGTGTTCATAATTTCTTCGAGACATTTAATTAAATCCTCTTTATAAACATAAATAATATTGACACACTTCGACGTAAAATTCCATCGTGTAGGAGCATTTTAAAGCATACGACTCTGAAGAAAAGGTGTTTGGCAATTTAAAATTTCCTAGCGAAAAATTTCTCGTTTATATTTTCAAATTAAAAAAAATATTTGATAGTTTGTGAACTAAGCCTGGAATTTCCAACGCATACCTTTTTTGAGATGAGCAAAATAGAATTTGGTCATCCTTGCCAACAATTTGCGAAAATGTACACCAGTAAATTATTTATAAGACTCAGAATTTTTTATACTTTTAAATATGCAAACAGTGATTTGAAATCCTCGAAAAAGTCAGACAAAACCAAAAGAAAAATAAAAATTTTGTCCTTTTTATAAATATTATTGATTTTTTTTATCATATTTTTGACTGCTTTATAAAAAAAAAGTTATTTTTCTTTGTAGTTTTATTTCTTAACTATTCCAATCAAAGACATTACAACATATAGACAAAATGTTTCATTCATAAATCCCATACAATTGCGGACTGTTATTGTTTTAAAATTGTTAGTGAGTGGAAGAGAGAAAGACAGATCTCTTATGACCGGCTGGCAACGTTGTAAACAGTGTCCACAATATGCTCGCCAGTGGCGTAGAGTTTTAAACTTACAAGTATTTTTAGAGTAGTATGTTAAAAAAATACGTAAATATGTAGGTATATTTTTTTAGTAATATAATTATGATGATTTTTTCATGTAGGTAGATTAGATTAGATTATGAGTTGGACGTAATTTGTCCTTGTCCACCGCGACCTCTTCAGATCTATTGTGGGACTCCTGTTTGTTTTAGAGTATGTCATCTAGCCTGGTCTTTTTTATTATTCTTAGTAGCTTTGACAGTGGCTCCCGCATGTATTTGTATGCAATTGGCTTTTCTTCGCCCAATGTTAGAAACCAGCCAGGCATTCACATTGGCACAGGACGTGGAATATTGTTTCCTCTTCTTCTTCACAGAACCTGCACAAAGTTGCTTCTTCTGCTGGATTTATGACACTCATGTGCCATTTGAGGCGACAGTGTCCAGTAAGAAGGCCTACTGTTATCCTAACGATTTGACGCTTTTGATCCAGTAGGTCTTTCGTGAACTTGGCCGATGGTTCCTTGATAAACTGTTTGGCCTGTCTCAGTCTTGGATAGTTGTTCCACCATTCCTGAGACTCTGTTTGCATCCGTTGTTTAATGGATGCCTTGCACAATGCCTTAGCAACTCCACAGAAGGGTCCGGGGCCTGTCATGGCCTTATCTGAGCCTCCTTGGCCTAATTCGTCGGCCTTTTCGTTGCCCTGATATCCCTCATGGCCTGTAACCCAGGCTAAGGTCACCTTATTTTAACTACTTAGCTCTGTTAGGTTTTCTAGACAGTGTTTCACCAGTCGTGATTTGATTTCTGGTGAGAGAATTGCCTTCAGAGTATATGACAATAGTTTTGCATGATACTTGCTGATTTTTCATGTAGGTAAATTTAAGTACAAGTAAATTCAAATACATGCGAATTCAAGTTACCTTTCGATTTTTAATATTTATTGGTTTATAGTTTATTGGCATTTACTATATATTTGCCTGGTATGATGTTAATCAAAATTATTTAAAATTTTAAATTAACATTAAGTAGGTAGGGGTATCTAAATAAAATACTGTCCTAAAAATATATAATTTTTTAATTAATAATTACAAAAAAACATGGTATGGCAAAAAATATCGTAAAAAAACTGTAAAAATTTTTAAAATAATGTTTTAAATATATAAAATACTTTAATTTTTTAACTAAAATTTCATTTAATTTTTTTATGCTTAGTTATTAATGTTATAACTGACTGCAACGTTTCTTTTTGCAGCAGGTGGTGTTCCAAAAACAGTTGAATCAGAACTAAAAACCCATACATTAGATATACATACATATACAGTATGGTTCAAATGAAAGGAATAAATTCATTATAATGGAAGTAGCTGGTTTTTCGAAAAAATGCTCGGACAGGTCAATTTTGTTTACTTAAAGCGCAATTTTTTAAATAAAATTCAATTTTCCTCCACTTCCCAATTTTGGGCAGTGACGTCATTGACAATTTTTTTAAATAGCAACCCCAATTTTTTTTTCTTGATTTTGATAGATCTTGCAATTTCCTACTCGGAAACATAATATTTGAAATATCTGACATAACAATTTTTTTTGAAAAAAAGTCATTTCAAGATCAGATACATAAATTTTATGTTATTTTGAAACACAATAAATTAATAACAGATAATTATTTGTAATTAAATGCTTAATCTCACAAAATAATAATAATAATAATAATAATAATAATAATAATAATAATAATAATAATAATAATAATAATAATAATAATAATAATAATAATAATAATAATAATAATAATAATAATAAATGCTTTTAGTGGCCAAACTAAGTACCTAATACAAAGAAAGAAAAAAAATATATATAAATACAAATAGTTTGCCAAATGGCAGAGTTCAAAATCTCTGATAAAAATCAGAGTTTTGCTCTTCCACTCAACCAGTAATAATAAAAAAAATAATAATAAAAAGAATTTGTGAAATTGTCATTAAATTCGTTTTATTATTATTATTATTATTATTTTTTTAAATTAAGCACTTAATTACAAATAATTATCTTTTATTAATTTATTGTGTTTCAAAATAACATAAAATTTATGTATCTGATCTTGAAATGACTTTTTTTCAAAAAAAATTGTTATGTTAGATATTTCAAATATTACGTTTCCAAGTAGGAAATTGCAAGATCTATCAAAATCAAGAAAAAAAAATTGGGGTTGCTATTTAAAAAAATTGTCAATGACGTCACTGCCCAAAAATGGGAAGTGGGGGAAAATTGAATTTTATTTAAAAAATTGCGCTTTAAGTAAACAAAATTGACCTGTTCGAGCATTTTTTCGAAAAACCAACTACTTCCATTAAAATGAATTTATTCCTTTCATTTGAACCATACTGTAGGTAATAAATAATGTTTAGAGGTAAACAAAAAATAAATATTTTGTATTTTTACCTGTTGGATAAGTCATCCAAAAATACATCTTTTCTAATATATCTAGTTCCATTTGCACGTACCAAAACATTTTCAGGAAAACAGTGTTCCAAACACAACTCTGGGTTTTTTCGAAGGGGCTGATTTTCAAGGATTCCTATTAGAGAAAACCAAAGTTTTCTTTTCTCAGGATCTTGCGGATACCTAAATAGAGTAATAAAAAATATGTATAGGTGCTCAATAGGTAAATCATTTTTAAGGTATTCTACATTTTACGTTAAATTTTCTTTGCCACTATTCAATATTTATTTATTGGTATAAGAAAAATTTACTAATTTATAAAAGGAATATCACTTTAAAAACTGTTTTAAGACTGTTTTAGACTACACAAGTTTTTGATACAATTTCTTGTACAATTTAAATTGTATATTATCAAACCAGCAGTAAATTGTCTGAAAAATTAGATTGGATAATCATTTTTCAAACAATTTACTATGTGATCCTATATAATTTAAATTCTATAAGAAATTGTATCAAATCTTGTACAAGCCCTACTCCACTGGTTCAAATGAAAACAACATATCTTAACCTAAAAATACTTACCGATGAAACCATACATTTCGACTTAAATGATCTATCTTTTTGAACACTACACATGCATGTACCATAATTCTTTATATTTCTCACAAAAGTTCACAAAATAGTATTTTATAAATGAATGAATCAATAAGTCACACAGAAACTGTCAGATACTGTCAGAAATACAAAATAGCTGTTATACTTGATTGGCAACGTTGCGGCTGGTTACAGTACTACATTTCATTCATAAAAATTGTAAATTCATAAAATAAGATATTCAGCGTTGCCGTATTTACGGAGTTCTTCGAAACCCTAATATTTTGTTTAGATTAATATTGATTTTTTAATAAAAAAATTAGCTTATATTAAAACTTCAAAGAATAATTTGTGCCATGGGTACAGCATGTCACGATAAGGACAGCGCCCCGCTTGTGACGTATAATCCATCCCTTGTGTTCATCTCTTGCTGAACGATATTGTGGTTGTCCTTGTTTTTCGCATCATGATGAGAGAGAAAACAACAGAGACACACATTTACTGTGCCCATCTTCCACTTAATTTCGGAATTCTCGGAACGTCGCTCAACGCCCGGTCGTCCAGTGTTGTGCCAACGCGGTTTGCGCTGAATATTAGATAAAATAATAATAGGCATTGAGGAAAATATAAAATATGTAAGTTATTTTTTTTTGTTTATTATACTAGGGCACGTGCCCAAGTGCCCTTACGGGCAAACCGCCACTGTTACCTGTAGGTACCAGTTTGGTACAAAATTTAAACTACACAACACGATAGTTTCCTGTAAACAGATTCGAGTTTCAAAACACGTCGAAAGCTTTTGATCGCTTCCGAGCGGGACTCGAGAAACAAAACTCCAACTGTCCCAAAACACGCCAGTCTTCAAAAAGTTTGCGAAAAGTTGCATTTTTGTTTGCAAGTTTTGCAAGTTTGTGTTTTATCTTGTCTTGTCCGTTTAGTGGAAAACCGCCATTACATATGGGAAGAAACTGTTTGCAACCTATTTTTCGTATTTTTTTTTTTTTTTCATTGTGAAAAATATGTTAAATTATTGTGTAAAGTAAATAGTGTGGTCCAAAAAATGAATTATCCAAACGCTATGAGTGCATTGACCGAGATCAGAGTTCACTTAACACAACAAGTTTTGCGGAATACAAAAAACTTTGCGATATCCTGTTTTGGGTATTTATTAATAAAAACATAATACCAATAGTACGTAAAATAAAACAGTAGTTCCCATCTCGAGTTATACTTTATCAGTACGGTTCACAGCCTAGTTGACTTCGTATAGCACGCCCAAGCTGAGACACATCTCACGAAATTCTTAACAATGCTGATTCTGCTTACTGCGGCTCAACGTCGTTGTAGTTACACTCCCAAGCATTTGAATTCTCTTCTCCTAACGTTCAAAAGAGAATTGAAATTTGAATTCAATAATTGTATAGCACTGCAATTATATTTTTTTCTTTTTTACTAAACACGTTTAAATTAGAAATATACAGGGTGTTTGTAAATAAGTGCGAAATATTTTAGGGGTGGTTGCCGAAGTTGTTTTGTTAAAAGAAGTTCCTATAAACGTATGTCCATTTCTGAGATACAGAGTGTTTAAATTTTAGTTTTTTTATATATTTTTATTTCAAAGAGTTTTAAACATATTGAATTGAAGTTTGCAAAACGCTTTGAAAGGATAATTGTGCCTTTTTTGGAATATTTCTACTTGCAACGGTGGCATTCGTGCGAGAATCCCACAACTTTCTTTAATAAAAAAAAAATGGAGCGCCTTTGACTTTTTTCCGCTGAATTTCTTAAAAAAATAACTTCAGAACCACCCCTAAAATCTTTCGCTTTTATTTACAAACACCCTGTATAAAAAATCAGAAAACATATTTATCTCAAAAACAAATATAAAATTTAAAATCCGCAAAAACGCATTTTAGTCGGATCCGAGAATACCGATCAAGGAGAAGCGACTCTGACTGTCGGTGCCTCTGATATCGACTGGACTTTTTTCACATGATGAATATTATCAGAGACAATCCAGCGAGACGTGTAACTCAATGTATTTTTTTTGTTCGGTAAAAGTTATTTGGGCGATTGTAACCACAACCACTCTATGATGGCGCCACTAGTAAATAGCGGGAAAATTAAAAATGCTTTAGGGCGGGAAATTCAAACATGGATTCAGAAATAAATAGTTTTTCTATACAAATTTACAGGAGAAACAAAAACTATTGTTTCACTGTATATTAAAAAATATTAAAGCTTCCAATAACATAAATTTTTTTATCATTTAAATAATCATTTTAATAAAGGAAGTTTTAATCAGTTTAATATAAGCAGTGAACATAGTTTTTATTACTCTTGTAAATTTCGCTAAAAAAAACTTGAAAATTGTATTGATTATTAAATATTTAAACAAATGTCGCTTACATTAGTCTGGCAAAAAGGTATGGATATGTTATGACTGTTTATTTTAATAGAAACCATGGAAACGAAACAAACACACATGTAAGTTGCCATGCCTTCTAAAAGGGAATTAAGGATGACATACTATCAACATTTAAACAGGACATTGCTGAAGGCTTACCCCTGTTATTTCGTTTGTTTGTGTATCTTGTGCGTGTGCATTCCTGTTGTGTCCGCAGTCATGTAAAAGTTTTCCTAGTCTCCTAATTTGGTTACTAGGTGGACCTTTTCTAATTAGTAGTCTAATCTATTCAATCTGTTCTGCAGCAGGAGGTACTTTTCAAACATAGCAAATAATAATAATAATAATAATAATAATAATAATAAACACTATTTAAAGATGAATACATTTTTGTAATTTTTTTGTCACTGCCCCTTACCTGTCTCTTACACCACCAGGGTATACCTATTTTCCACATTCCCTTTATTACAGATTACCTTACAATGTTTGAATGAATATAACATTTTACCCATGAAAAATCTAATTTCTCTTTTTCAATTTCATTTGAAACAATTGGTATATTACAATTTATTATCAACGAAATCTTCTAATAAAGTTATAGCAAATCCTACTTAAACTACTGGTTGTTCTGCAGGATTAATTAAACTTTTCTTGAGATTGATCTCTCTCTAAAATCCAAAACCGACCTGATGTCCCCAAATTTATTTTTCAATGCATCCTGATTTAAAATTCTGCCCTTTTGTGATTCAATTTTTTTTCTTCCTTTAGAGTGGCTATTAGAGGTAGGTGTATGTAAGAAATAGCCAATCTCTAATCATTTCAAAAGTCCTTTGCCAATACTACATGTGCAGATTTTTTACTCAGCATACATTTTACTTTTCTAATAGATAGGAACTTTGTGCTGCCATTAAAGCTGTCCAGACATTTATCTACCTACTTAATGAACACAAGTAGCTGTAACAATGGATCTCTGTTCCAATTCACCTAAAATAATTATAGTCATTGTGTAATATATTATTATTTACACACACATTATACAGTGGTTTTCTTAATAAATTGGAAATTACTTACTTCTAGAAAGAAATGTGTACAAAAACGCGAGTTTGGTTCCAGAAATTGCTTCATGCAAAAAATAATATGCAAAAATAAACATTCCCCCCAAAGAAAATTAATTAAACAACAAAATCAGACTCAAAGAAATATACGGGGCCCAAATTAAATTAATTTTAATAAAATGAACATGTTCATGTTCATAACAACATTCATAACATTGTCAGTTGTCAGTTTTAATCGATATTTTGACGTCAAAAAACCAGCAACACCAGCGCCCTCTGAAAATGGTGTTAGTTTTATTGGAGAGAGATAGACATATGTAAAGATCAATGTAAAAGAAAAAGAGGGTCATATATGTAATTTAAATGGACCACCGAACATATTTTCCTATTAAGTTACACGTGTCTGTTGTCTCTGATATTATCGATACACAACTTAATACGCTGAGAAAACCTGCTTATATTCTACACTGAGCGAAATAGCTTGGCAAATTACTGTTATAGCACAGTTTATAGCCAAAGAATCAGTTAGCTCACTCGGATGTTCCAAAATAACAGCCACTCCAGGGATACAAATTCAGGATGCGCAGAAGACTGCTGTTTGAATATAGATGGTTGTCATATATTAATCAATTACGTTTTGTACACATCTGAGCTGAGCTAAGATGATTAAATTGATCTAAGATGAGATGGTCAAATCGAATGAACACTTTTGTCTAGTCATTGTCAAACGTCACAGTTTCTGTTTTGACAGTAGGTGGACATTTTAGGCATTTTCAGAAACCTACTACAGATAAAAATCAAGATTACTGGGTTTACCCGATGGATCACGTGGATCACTGAACTTTGTGCCGACAGTTTACGAACGAGTTGGATTATTGTTCCTGTTTATCTACGTCTGTCAATCTTTGACTTTTCCCTATTATTTGTTATGGTGCGTTTGATTTGATTATCGGAGATCTCCGAGCGCTACAAACGCGTTTGAATTGACACTCCGAAAGATCCCTAAAGTGTTTGTTTTGCTTTGGAGCGTGAACATAGAGCGAGCTCGATGTTCTCAGAGCAGATGGATCGAGAAGAGGGAGAAATTTGTCTTTGTCTCTACCTATCTCTTTTTAACTAACTTACAAACAAATTTGATTCTCAAAATTAAAGACCAGACAAGAAGTCAACAAATTACTTAGCCGCTTTTGTCTTATAGCTAAAATTATTCGTCATAAAAAAAACAAAATGTGTGTTTGGAAAATACATTTTCTCTGTCCAGATCTAATCACCAGTAATCACAGGCATGGAGTATGAGAGCGAAGCGGGCATTTGAGGTATATGCTGCATTTCAGGGCCATTACCCCTTATTATTAAAAGTTTTTCCATTTTCTTTACTTTTTGCTCACTATTTTGACCTGTGATTTTGACAATCACAAAAAGCGAGGTTATGTTTTTTACTCTGTTTTATTTGATTTTATTCAATGCTCTATTGTGACGTCATCACTTCTCGGTCTCCTCGACGCTCGCTCGATCGAGTTTCAAATCAAACGCCCCTTTAAAGAACCATTTTAATTAAATGTATTTGTGGTCTAATAAAGTCGCGATAGGGGCATAAATCTTACAAGTTATAACTAATTGAATGTAGAAAAAACTTCAAAGCTACTACTGGCTGACACCAAACACCAAAAATTTTTATAAAATCCTATGGTGCGATTGCGGATCTACTACTAATCTACTCGTAGAGTGGGTTACAAAATCTACTAGTTTCCGAACACGGATAGGGCTAGTAACCATAGGTAAACGAACGATGGGATCCATAATCTTTCTAATCCGAGTAAGTTTTCGAAGACGCCTTTTGTTTACTCTTGCTCATGTAAGTATTTTATTTCTAAATTCCTGGTTAAAATTATTGTTTTAAATTATATTATTTGTACAGCTGCTTAATTTCACAATATCGTGAATAATGGAAACAAATTATGAAAATTTAGCTAAAGTAAGTTTTAAATAATTTTTTTATTATGAATTGTATAAAATAATAATTTGTGGG
The DNA here is from genome assembly GCA_927349885.1 of Psylliodes chrysocephalus. NCBI lineage: Eukaryota > Metazoa > Arthropoda > Insecta > Coleoptera > Chrysomelidae > Psylliodes > Psylliodes chrysocephalus. The sequence goes on along the minus strand of OV651818.1, from coordinate 11,954,183 downwards.
AGCTGCTACTTGGTATAGTTCTTCCATTATCAATTGCCGAACATAAAAACTTGTTCGGAACCTTTACCGACAATTTTGTTTGATCTGCCATAGGCGTAGATACCTACCTCATTTTATAAATTTATTTTATAAATACTTTTAATATATATCATATGCAAGAAAGTATTCGTTAAAAGGAAATCGAATCATTATAAATTGGACGTTATTATACGCCTTGATTTAGACAGATGTACTTAATTGTAGTCTTACTTGGACTTAAAAAAAATCATAGCTCATTAACTTGCTACAACTGAATATTAAATTATAAAACGTAAAAAGCTAGTAAAGTGTACCTGCCTGTAAGGGCGTTTGGTTTAAACAGGGTACCAGACGTGAACTGAGCCCTTTGTGTACCCCATTCGTTTTTTTTTTTCTGGAAAACGAAATTTCAAAGCAAAAACCATAAAGGAAAATAAATTCTTTGCAAATAAAACAAAAGAAAAAAAAATAATTCAATTCTAAAGAATCTTTATAAATAATCATGGTAGTCTAAATCCTCTGAACTAGAGTCATCATTTGGTTGAATTATGATGAGTTGTAAAGAGGGTAATACTACATACTCATCTTCTTCTTTAATAACATGTTCGACACAGTTTTTCCAAAGCTCTTGGCGGTCTGCTGCTAGAACTTTCTTTACGAGTTTTACAACCTCTTTACTCAGTTCTGAAGACTGATTACATTTTCGCATAGATATATAACCAAGACAGATAGGATTATTTATAAAATTTTTGAAGAATGAACGGTGGTGTCCGCGGTAGAAACTCAATAATCGGATTGAACATTGATGCCAAGTTTACGTGCTTTTAACTATAGATATATATAACCAATACAGATTACACAATTTCTGAAGTCAACGCGGATGATCCTCGACAGAAATGCAATATTTGGATAAAATTAAAATATTGATGCCAAGTTTGCGATGTTTTTAACTGTAGTAATGTTATTGCGTTTGCTTGAATTACTGTTAGGTCTTTAAATTGTCCAAAAAAAAATAATGTCTGACAACAGCGGAAGTAGAGTAAACCGCAATTATGGAGGGTCGTATATTGTTTCATTCATAAAAATTCCTTCGATACAGTACTAGTCCAGGAGCCAGTGAATTTTTTCGTACTTGTTTTCCCGGTCCGTGTATATTTAAATAATCTATTCCCGGTGAACTGTATATTTAAAATGGAACGCCAATCTATTAACAAAAATAAGCCAGATTGAATTCGCGCATTACGTCACATCGATACAAGTGAGATTGTTTACAAAGGGCCTTTGCAGGTCTATTTTGCCAATTTCATGTATTTGTTTTTAAATCATGTTAAATTACTATTTTTGAAACTCATAAAAGAGAAAATCCAATTAACTCTTCCGTTGTGTATATATATAAGATAAATTAACTAAAGTTTTATTAGTAAAGTATTATTACTAAAATTTTAATGTAATTTACAGAAAATAGCTAGGTATGTATTTGTTTTTATATAATTTGATAATTTATGAAAAAAGGGAGTAAAAGTGGAATGACCAGTGGCCAGTAGGTCAGTCAATACAAAGTATCATATATTTCTATTATAACATAACCTAAATACCTACATCTTTTAATCATAAAGACATAAGTTAAAAACCATTTTAATATATGCCTTAGAATGAAGTAATAACTTAAAGAGACGAGGTCTTAAAGTAATAGCTGGTACAGCATGTTTTTTAAACGTTTCCTCATTGCTGCTAGAATGAAATCACTTACTATGAAATGTGCTCTAAAAACCGCATTTATAGCAGTCAGTGTTCAGTCTTAGGATCTCTTCCTAAAGCCCTCATCCAAGCTGCATACATATTAAAAAATAATTAAAAAAAAAACATATTATATATCTATATAGTTTTCGGTTCTGGGTGCCCTAAAAGAGGACACAGCCGACAATTTGGCTCAGATAGCTAAAACCCAAAAGTCACACCCCGAACCAGGACGTATTGCTATCCTTTTAAGTAAAAAATAACTACAAATAACTTACCTGAAAAATGAAGGCGTCTAACTTTACACCAAAAAAACCATACACTTTTTCCCATTGTTGCAAGCACCCGATGACAATTAGGTAGATATCAACAAGAAGTATGTACTTAATGGTTATAAAGCTTATTTTAACACAAAAAGAATAAAGCACTAGTCGAAAAGCAGCAATCAAATATAAATAGACCACAATATTAAAATTCAAATTAAAAACTATATAAAAGACAAATACTCTAAAAGCGCAAAAAATTAGAACCAAATAAAATGAATAACCATAATAACCTAAAAATCACACTAAAATTGCAAAAACTATTACTGTAAAATCATGAGATTACATCAATAATGCATATGCGTCGGAGTATCGCAAATGTCAAAAGTACAGTGTTTCCATGAAAATTTAGCTATGTTTTTAGCAATATTATAGGACCATTTCTACCACGCGCATCCAACGATATTGGCGTTCCACAGTTCACTGTATTTTCCTCACACCTCTAGTATAAATGATTTGACATAACGAAACTGACAATAATTATAATTAATGTAGAGTAATAAGTGATTCGTGAATTCTAAATAAAACAATTATTATATAAAAGTGTAAAAGGAAATGTAATTTATTTCCCTATTTTCTTCTGTTATTATATTTAATTTCTATAAATAAACCAACTGGTTAGGTGAAACATTGTGATATAAGATTTTATTTATGTGTCCTATGCGTACACTTTAATATACAAAACACCTGGAACATTCTTTAAATAATTGTGGTCGTAGAAATAATTGTGTACATAACTCGTTTGAAAGTGTATTTTATGCACTTGCCAAATATATTATCCATACAGATTAATCAGACTATTTTTTTACTTAACTTCAGTACATCTCTTACTACTAAAACTATTTTTATCAATGGAAAAAAAGGGCCGTGTTCTCGTATGTTTTGACGCATTTTCGGCCTCAGCCCATCGGATCCCCCCTCTAAATATATATGAATTTTGCTTAGAATTGCTAATCCTACAATTCTCTATTCGTGCTTGCTGACTGGGAAAATAAATACCGAAAATCGTCACTGTCTCCTGGACTATACAATAGATGATGATGAGAACTTCACAACAAATACACTTTTATGAATGGCTAGTTGGGGATGTGCATTTTCGTAATTCTGATTTTACGTTTGCCCATATTAACTCTATAGGGTTAAATATGCAATAGTAAGGAGGTAGTCTGAGAAGAGTATGACCCTGTTCTTTGCACAGCTTGTCAATATAATAAATTTTTTCCAACTTCATGCCTTTAATAACAGTAAGCAATTATTTGTTTGTTGGGCCTTTTTTACGATCACTGGCAGGAATAGGAATATTTTTTTCAGACATAAACGCTAAAATTTGAGCTTTGTTACTTCTACTATTTGGTATTTTAAGGAGTTGCCGCGAATGGTAGGATGCGTTGTCCATAACGATTACTGACTGTGGTGGAATGTTAGGTAAAAGCTGTTCATTAAATCATTTTTCAAATAATTCTGCTGTCATATCTTCATGATAATTAGCTGCACAATTTTTAATTTGTTTAGCAGATAATAATAAAGCATTAGGCACGAAACCGTCTTTGCTTCCAGCGTGTACTATTATAATACGTTTCCCTTTAGAACATGGCCCATTTAAACAGCAATTTTTACTACTGTCAACCCAACCGAAATTTACTACATCGTGACTGTCAAACCATGTTTCATCTAGATAAATTTAGTGTCTATTAGAACTTCTGTACTCTTTTATCTGACGCAAATAATCTTGTCGCCATTGAACTATCCTTGACGATTCGGTGATTGCCATCCGTTTATTCAATTTTTTGTGCTTAAAACCACATGCTGACAAAACTTGACGCAATGTTTCCAAACTGGTATAAGTGTATCCTGGAAAATCTGCTACCTTTTGCTGTATTACTTCCAATGTTGGAACCCTGTTCTCCTTATATAAACTATAAATTGTCCTTCGTATAAAATAATGGATAGCTCTGTCAACTGATTTCAGTTTTTCTTTACATGTTTTTCGGTTTTGTGAATGATCCACAGCAACCCCTTTTGTGACTACCCGATAAATGGAAAATGTATTTACTTTAGTTAATTCAGCAATTCTTATTATGATCGCATTATGAGACTACTGAATATTTTCCTTTTTTAAACATTCAAATATATTTAAAATAACTTGTTGTGTTTGTATATCTAAATCCTTATTGTTAAAGTCATACCTGTCTTTAATCTCACTACACTGTACAATTTCATTTTCTTCATTCGCCCACGGTCTAAAGAACGCCATATTTATATTTATTAAAAGAAATTTAAATTAAACCAACCACACATAAAAAACACACCGCACGACAGTACTTTACTGATATCGCAGACTGTCTTCCAAGAATATTTTCGAACACTCCTGCCCTCCGTAAACCTTCGGCCAATACAGTGCATTTAAGTTTACGATTCGATGTTTTCATTGGTAAACAACGGAGATGATGGATTTTGACACATATATATCAAGTACACGTGGACTGACCGTTCGTTTAATATTTACCGCATTGTATAAGGGGAGTAAACGTTATTTTTCGTTTCTAAATTTGGCATAAGTGCCGTGCGTATATATTAAATATTGATGGTTCCCCACATAACTGTGTTCTGCAATTGATAATGGAAGGACTATTATAGAAGTGATATTACATATTCTTCTAGTTCATCATCCAGTAGTTTCTTCTCAAGTTTTGAGGATATTGACTCAGATTCTGAAGTAGAAAGACCGAGAGTTAAAAGGTGCACGATTCAGAATTACATAGAGTCTACAGTTATAAAATATAGGAATGTAGAATTCAAATAGCATTTTCGAATGACACATTCTACATGTGATATTCTTAGAGGTATTAAGCATTTTTGCATTAAAAGTGGACAATATTTAAATATACCTTTTTCAGGAAAACTAACAACTGCAAATTATCTTCCAACCCATTCTTCAGGGCCCCAAAAAACATCATGTGAAAAGGCACTTTTAATGAATATTTGGTATATTTCAAATTCTGAGACATTTAGACAACTTGCTGATAGATTTGATGTGTCTAAGAGTACTGCTCATTTATTAATTACAATAGTTACACAGTATTTTGTAGATGTTAGTTCAAAAATACATAAAATGGCCAAATAATAATGAATCATTAAACATTTCTAATGCTTTTTTTGAAAAATGTGGCATTGAAGGAATTAAAGGTGCTCTTGATGGCACTCACATAAAAATTAAACGACCCGATCAAGACCAGAAAGTGTATTACAACAGAAAGGGTTTCCACAGTATAGTAGTTTGTGATGACAAAATTATTCACAAATATTTTTTGTGGAGAAGCAGGATCACAGCATGACAGTCGTGTTTTTCAAAAATCGAAATTATTTGCCGTTATTTCTGACATTATCAAGTTGGAAGATTATTTTTTAGTGGGAGATTCAGCTTATTCAGTTTTAAACTGGCTTGTACCACCTTTCAAAGATAATGGAACATTAACTTCGAGACAACGGAAATTTAATAAAAAAATATCATCGTTAGAATATATGTTGAACATTCTATAGGACTTTTGAAAAGTCGATTCCGCAGATTGCTCCATGGATTTGAAAATACAAACATAGAATTTATTGTAAGGTCCGTTTGTGTAGCATGTGTTATACACAATATATGCATTCTCCATGATGACTTAGAAATTGATATAGAAGATATTGAGGAAGATGATGCACATGAATTTGGAGTACAATTAGATAACGAAGAAATCGGAGAAAGAAATAAAGGATATATCTATATAGGTTGTAGTTTCAATGTCACCTTTTTTAGTAATGGCAAAAAAATATAAGTATAACTAAAATCTTTATTTTATATTTTAAAACTAAACACAAAGGTAAATTATCTGACATTATAATGGAGAGGAAATAATAGAAAATATCAGAGGAATAACTAAACATATCTAAATGTCTCACCATTATAATGTCACAGAAATTATTGGTAACTTAAGATAGGTCACTAAAAAGCCAGGATAAATAATTTTTTTCTAAAAAACATTAGGTGGAAACATTTTCTTTATTTTTTAGGTACGATTCCATGACGGACACCTTTCTTCTAATGACATTTTCCTTTCTTCCAATTCCATTTTTTTTTTCAAGTCTTTTTTTTCATTTTCCTCTCGAATTTTCTTCTCCTGTCTCATTTCCGCTCTCTCTTCTTTTAATGTCTTGTAAAAATCTTTTTTAAATTTAATGTAGTCTGCAGTTGCATTTACCCGTTTTCTTTTTTTTTTTATTTTCATTTAATTTTGATGGTTCAGCTACATTTCCACTTTTTTCTTTTTTTATATTTTTCCTATAGTTTTTTCTGTTTGGTCTATCCCGATATTTTCTGTCTCAGAATTACTATCTGCTTCAATTTCTTGGACTGTACTGATTGAAGCAGAACTTTGGGTAGCACCTATATTTAAACTGAAAGGGCTACTATTGCTTGGTTTTTTGAACCTAATACATATTTGGAATCTCACTGGCCCTCTACCAGTTCTCTGTTTTAGGTCTTTAGCCTTGTTGTAACTTTGAACCGAGTTATTCCATTTTTTTTAAATCAGCAATGCCATAATTTTTTTTTGACTGGCCAAATCATTTAGAATATTCTCCCATCCTTTTTTTTTAACATGCGGTTTTGAATGTTTTAATTCTTTATAATGTGATTCTACTGAATTGATAAAAATCATTGTAGTTTCATAATCCCACAGAGTTTTGCTTGTGGTGGGTATTAATTCTACTTAGACTGGGCCAAAAAAAATAAAACAATTTTTTTCTTAGCGGAACTATGAAAATATTGTTCATGACGACAAAAAAAATGTTTCCTGAAAGTTTGAGCCCTTAATAATAATATTAAGAGGTGCATCATTGCAGTTATTGATTTTTCAACAGTTGTCGTGTTTTTGCATAAATTTCGGACTTGGTCAATTTTAAAAAAAATTTTCATCTCTTATCCTTGTAGGAAATTAAATTCCCCACAAAAAAGCTTTCTTAGTAAATTTTCGTAAGACGAGTCTATTCTTTGTAATCGAGCCTTAAACATTGGTATATATTTTCAATTTTTCACTTTGCATTTGGGATTTCCAAAATGAACTTAAATATTAAGATTACAAAGAATAGACTCGTCTTACGAAAATTTACTAAGAGAGCTTTTTTGTGGGGAATTTAATTTCCTACAAGGATAAGAGATGAGATAAGAGATTTAAAATTGACCAAGTCCGAAATTTATGCAAAAACGCGACAACTGTTGAAAAATCAATAACTGCAATGATGCACCTCTTAATATTATTATTAAGGGCTCAAACTTTCAGAAAAATTTTTTTTGTCGTCATGAACAATATTTTCATAGTTCCGCTAAGAAAAAAAATAGTTTTATTTTTTTGGCCCAGTCTATTCTACATATCTTTCCTCCTCCTCCACCACCACCATCTCTGCACTACTTTCAATTAAATCATCACCTTCTTCTTATTCAGTTGAATTGTGGTCTCTATTTCATTTACAAAACTCCAACAGTTCTGCATATCGTAAATCATCTAAAAATATGATTGTTAATGTTTATTTTACAACTGTATAGCATTCTCAATTACTTACCTTGGGCCCTTCTCGCTTCATCTAAACTTACATCAACAGAATAAGTTTGATTAGTTATAAAATATTTTAATGTTAATATCATTTCGAAAAATAAGTGGGAAATTTTATTATCAAACTCGTGAACAACCACTGAACAACGTAAATTTAACCTCAAACTTTACTTGACAGGCAGCACAAAACACTCAAAACACAACAAATGTGAGATTTTTAGCTCAGCTAATCCAACTCAGTCAAGAAACCGGTAGAGTTGTTGTAGGTAAGGGGGGCGGTAATTTATCTGAGTTATTCTAACCTAACATGTCAACACGAACATGCAATGATACTTAGAATAGCTGTCTATAGCAAACACTGATCTACAGATCAGTGATAGCAAATCGTAAGCTACTAATGTATTGGTTATAGTAAGAGAGCCCACCGCAAATTTCGACCGTCATCTGATAACGAATTGAAATATGCTCCAAAGGCACGTAACAACATTATACTTTACCAAATGCACCTGTGCCAATCCCTATCCTGAGCAAAGTGGTTAAAAAAAGTTATTTTATATTCAAAAAATCACAAGACATGACACAACAATTGTGTTTGCCCTGAAAATTACAATCCTAATTTATTGTGAAAGGAAGAAGGATGGCATTGTATAAACCATTTGCAGAGATAATCAATAATAATTATACCCCACTAGACCATTCACTGTTGGGTACTAATTAACAGTGCTGTTCCTAAAGTGGCGCTGGGAAACAGTAACAAAGCCTACACCGAACACGAGGCTAATAACCGTAGCAGTTGATGCCGATGACACTAAAAAAAATAATATTAATAATAATAATTTCACTGTTGGGTTCTAATTAACAGTGCTGTTCCTAAAGTAGCGCTGAGAAACAGTAACAAAGCCTACACAGAACACGAGGCTAATGACCTTAGTAGTCGATGCCAATGACACCAAATAAAAAAAAATAATAATAATAATAATAATCCGGAGAAATCCCCAAAAGACTGAAGTCAGGACTTACTACTTTGGAAATCTCCTGCAAAAGGCCGTCATTCTGGCAACATACAACATAGTACGCAAGGTGCTGAACCAGTCTTCATACTAATAAATTTATTATATCTTGTTTTCGAAGAAGACCGATATATTAAATACTTACCGTTGAAAAACGAGAATCACAAAAAAAAAATATTAATAATAAAAGTTTATTCAAAATATTAATATAATACAATACAATAAGTATAATAGATATATGACAAAATGACAAATATAAAACAAACTATTATTACGAGTTACATTAATTCAATATTTATTAAATAAATAGAGAATAAACATAATTAAAGTCACTGAAGTATTAACAATTAGATTATGACTATTTCATTTTAAGACATTAACAAAAAAAATTTCAAATTAGGCTAAAGGGTCAATATTGTTTTATCAGAACTAAACCATATTTGATTTAATATTTTTATTTAAATATTTTAGATTTATAAGATCATTTAAGGTATCTCTAGTAGTTAGTTGTATCCAATTTTTAATTTCTATCTTGTAACTTGATAATTTGGTAATGTTTAATTTGGTAATGTTTTTGATTTCATTAGGAACTAGATTATATAGTCTAGAACTAAAGTAATCTGTGTTTCTTTGACCTATTGTTTTTGACGACGCACAGTGGTCCCAAAATTAAAATTTTCGGCCAAAAATACCACAACTGCTGGATTTGTACTAAAACACATATATAGGGGTTTTTAAGGTGTCTAATTACGAATATGACCATAAAATGTTGTTAACAAGGTGTCGGGCTACAATATGGCCGAATTAAAAATAAATATTTGACCTTTTAAATTTTTTAATTTTTAACTGACCTGTAAAATTAACTAAATTAGTGGATTATTAAAGAAAACTAATTTGGGTAAAACTAGTGATAATATATTATAATAATTATTAATATAAGGAACATAAAAAAATACTATATCATAAAAAATTAATTGCACACAATAATCATTCTGAATCACTACTAACAGTTAACTCGGTTTCAGTTTCAGAGTCACTATCTACATCTCCGTCAAGTCTTAATTGATCTTGAGAACCGCTGGCTATAAGCATTTCTAATGCTTCTGGGGAAAATTGTTTTAATTTTTTCTTTGGAAGCTTTCTAATGCTTAAAATATAGGGGTCAGAACTCAGAAGATACAAGCAGTCTATTAAAAATATCTTCCATTGTTTTCACTCTTGAAAATTTTCGAGAAAAATCGGCACGATACGTTTTTAGGTCTTTGTTTCTTGCCTCCTGGGCTTCCTCAGATAATTGTCCAATAGGTAATAAAGCATTTTCTATGACTTGTTTTCCATGTATTAACACTTTATGAACGGAAGTGGATGTAATACCATGGATATAAATTAACAAATAGTTTTGCCGTTTCAATAGAAAAATTTTCAAACATGTCATAATGAATATCGTAACTACTAGATATTACCTGTAAGATCACATGAAAACGTTTAATTAGTGTCTCGTCAATGCCAGTTATGTTTGCGGAAATTTCAGAATTTTCACAAAGCGTCGAGCAGTATTGCCGTCATTGGAACTTCCAAAACCAGCCTTTGGCTTGTCCACTATTAACCCCAAATGCAACCGAAATTCACGTTGGACCTCTTTTTTTCTATTATCAACTGCTTTTTTTTCTTCAGCACTTCGTGCTTGCCATTTTTTAATAACCAATTTGTAAGATAAATGCAAGACACACTCAAAGAATCTGATCCATGCATGTAGAGTGGATAGTCCAAATTTATGATTTTCTTCCAAAACAGGCTTCTTTAAAATTTTACTTATGTCATTAAAATCTTTACTAGTTGCTCCACATAAATAACAACGCTGCGATGACTTTGTTCCAGTGATGGCACTGCATACTTTCCCATCGATCATTGTTAGATTCATAATATACGTTATTTTAACACTTTTTTCTCTAAAGGTTCTTTCAAAAGGCAAAAGTGTATTTATCTGGTTTTCAACATGCCTTACTTCAGATTTCGTCAGTTCAGTCGTTTCTTGAAGAAATTGCATTCAAAGTGGTCTACAAAATCGTGGAGATGACGTTCTAGGATTCTTCCAAATAATTATATCTTTACCAAGTTAAATATATGTGTAAAATAACTGCAAAGGAACGACCGATGTAAAAAATATGCTGGCATCAGAAATGCTTTCTCCTTCAAATGTCTGTTTGTACTCACTTTGACCAGAGCTTCCATCACATCCCCATTTGCAAAAAAATGTTAAGTTTTGCAATTCTTTATCAGTCAAAGTGGCAATAACTTCTTCTTGGGTTTGTAGTATACGTTGAGCTGTGTGATTTAATAATTGCTGTAGTTCGACTTCAGAGCTACTTTCCGTAATTTTTATGGAACTCCGAGGAGGATAACATAAATTTTTTGCTTCCAATACTTTCTTATAAGAAGGATAGAGCTTGCAGTTTTGTTCCAAACTTATTAACCGTATACCCTGGTACTGGCTTTTTGAAAGCTTACACTCAATTAATATTGAGAGAGCTCCTTCACTGGTTAAAGGAGTTTCAGTTGTAACCTTAAAACTTTTTCTATATTTTGATGCTCTAGTAGGAGTACAAAGGGCGGCTTCTTTAACAAGCTTACTTGCATCTAGTTGGCCAGTAGAACGCAGACTTACTTGCGTTGCATATGCCAATTCTTGTGGACTAAATGAGCTACGAAGTTCTTCAGTTTTTCTTCGTTTGGATCTTTCGCTGGATGTTAGAAATTCCTTTGTTGGTCTTCCTCTAACTGATGTCGCCAAAGTTGTTACAACTTCTAATATCGGAAATGTAACGGGTTTAATAAGCTAATCATGGTATTTTTGAAAAAAAATTTGCTCAGTTCTCTTAACAGTTTGCAATTTTTGCCTTATTTTAGAAAATAATGTTGAAAATGAGGCCTTCATGTCTTCACGAATTTCTATTGATTTTCCACTTCGTTCAGACACCGCGGTCTTTAGATGATTAAGCAGATCAGTTAACCCGTCTCTTAAGTGATCCATGTCATAAATCTCCTTTCTACTATAAACTACTTGCTTACAGGAAGAGCCTGAAACAAAAAAATATATTGAATTTTTTGCAATTTTGCATTTTAGGCCCTTTATTTTTAAAAACTTTTTGACTTATATTTATGAGTACTATATGCTAAAGAAGTTAATAATGTTATTTTAGAAACACACTGTACATTTTAAATTACTATTTTTTAGGGTGTTCCGAAGCAATTATTGCTAAGTGCTATTTTTACTCATACAATCTGTTTATTTTTGCTTTGCCATTTTTGAATAGGCAGTTATTGGCAGCTGTATTAGACAAAATTTGAAACATAATAAGTTAATCTGTAACCTCCATACCAAATCTGCTCGGCATATAGTGGTATGTGCTACTTTTCGACTCGATGAATTACTAAATTATTTAAAAAAGTGTATTTCTTGGATTACCAATTTTGTTTATTATTTATTCGGTCGCATTTAAATGTAATGTTTTGAAACACATAAAAATGAAATTACATACCTGATGGAGTTGGTTCCATAACGCCAAATTTTTATAAATTAACCCAAGTCCAAAATAATGCACTTTATATTACAACTAATTCTCTGGACACTACCACTTTCGACAAACCCTAATCGGCAACTAAAATCTATGTACTAACAAGCAATTGTTAAGAATTTTCCCATCACTAAGAGGTAGCCTAAACACCTTTCTACCTGACCCATACATCCAAATTCTTAAAATTGGTTATTACATTTTTTCTATTTTGACCGGATTCTAGGAATTTGGAACCAGTGTGCGACGTGTTTGTAGTGACATGATATGCTCGTGTTTTCGGTAAGGGTGAGTTCTTTTATTTAATTTAATTTTTTTGTAAATATGCTGACTAATATTTTAAAGCAATATAGCTGACGAATATCCAAAAGTTTTCCTTAAAAAGTAAGTTACTTGAGACCGTCCTTTTTCTGGAATAAATAAATTTTATGAACCATTTTTAGATTGAATTTAGATTTTGGATGTGAGACTCTGCGCCTCCCCCCAGCCCAGGATTCCATATGTCAGGTGAGTTTGTACCAACGAGAAATAGAGTGTTCTTAAACTTTCTATGCTCAGACATTTTTTTTAAATATTTAAATTTTGAGTTTATTAATAATAATTTTTATTTGCAGATACCATTGTAGATGCCTGTCTATTGTAACGCCTAGATATTTAATGGAAATAGCTTCGGGGATTTGGATGTCATCAATATTTAGCGATCCAAGATTAGGTAGGTTGGAGGCATATGAGGTAAAGAGTAAGTCATGTGATTTTTTTGGATTAAGCATTAATTTGTTAAGTTCAAACCATGACTTAATTTTTTTCAAATCTATTTCAACTTTATTTTTAATTCTGCCTGATACATAATAGCGGTGTCATCGGCAAAGCTCATATTTCCCTGAGTTTTTTGAGACATTAAACTATTTATGTAGAGTGTAAATAGCCCAAGAACAGTTCCCTGTGGCACTCCAAACGAAACCATTCTCGGGCCACTACTCTTCCCATCAATACTTACATATTGCACTCTGTTAGTCATGTAACTTTCCAACAAATTATATGCAATTCCCCTAATCCCATATTGCTCCAGTTTCTCTAACAATTTTTTATGGCACACCGTGTCAAAGGCTTTTGAGAGGTCAAGAAATATGCAAAGAGTTGGCGTTTTGGAGTCAATTGCTTTATAAATAATAGATGTAAGTGAATATATTGCATCTTCCGTGGATTTTCCCTCCCTAAAACCATATTGATGTGGTAATAACACTTCATGCCTATTGAAGAACTTTTTTCTTAAATTTTGAAAATCACAGAGTATAAAAAGACAGGTCTATAATTTTCTATTTTGCTTTTGTCTCCATTCTTAAAAAGAGGTTTTATTATACCTATTTTTAAACAGTTTGGATATTCCTGTTCCCGAAAGCTTTGATTAATGAGATGGGTAAGTGGTCGAACAATGTCTTTATTTATATATTTTATTGTTTCTGTCCTAATACTATCCCAACCTGGAGATTTGTTTGATTTTAAATCTTTAATAATTTGTTTTACTTCATTCTCATTGGTATCCACAAGATATATAGTACTTTCCACCCTGTTTATATCGTCCCTATAATTTTCAGAAACTGATTTTATTTGCGTATTTTTCACCAAGGTCACTATAACAGATGGTCTCATGTAAGTAGCATAGAAAATTCAGCAGATGTCATTTCAATGGCTAAAATTTACCACCACTATTACGATAAATAATGAAAAATAGACAATAATGGCAGTTTCTTGTGTAACAACTAATTCACAAACATACTGCTTCAATATTTTTGAAAAATATTTATCATTAAAAAAAGTTAAACGTGTCATAGCATATTTACTTCGATTTAAAACTAAACACAAAGGACATCTAACTGGACAAAAAATTCCGAATGCCTAGACAACACTAATTAAAATAAAACAAGCTCAAGCATTTTCAAAAGAGTTTGATTCGTTACGTTAAGGTAAACCATTATACAAGAAAAGCAGATTTTTACCAGTAGCTTGCTTTTTAGATGAAAGTGGTACAATCATAGTTGCAGGACGTCTAAAAAATGCTAATATCTTATTTACACAAAATTATCCGACAGTCCTTCCAACAAGTCATAAATTAACAAAATAATTATTAAATAAAAATGAATACTTCAGTCCACTTCATGCTGTTCATCAGAACAAGAAATTGGCCTTTAGCAAAATTACAAAAATAGTAATTCATAAATGCCTATCTGTTTGAAATTAAAATCAGTAACTCAAGTTCCACTGATTGGTGATTTACCTCAACTAGTGATGCCGCGAGACAAGAAGAGACGAGATAGTGGCCTCTCTCGTCTCGTCTCGTAGGGTGAGAAAAAACTGTTCTCTCGTCTCGACGAGAAGGCGCTTCTCTCGCTCGAGAGAGCCTTTCTCTCGTCTTGTCTCGTTTGGTTTCGTTTCTGTCGTAATAAAACAATACCAAATTTAAATTTGAAAAAGACGAAACATTAAAAAACGGTAAAATTTGTAAGACAAAAACACAGAATTTTTCAAGTAATTTGCGCATTAATACCCAAATTTGGCAACATGAAACACTTATGTCTCTCTGTCTGTCCGTCTATCCGTCTGTCACAGTCGTTTTACAATTTAAATTTGAAGTAATAAGTGGCCCAAATTAGGCGTTAACTAAATACGAAAATACTTTGTTTTGTAAGTCAGTTGGGGAAGGAGGAAGATGTTAAATTGGAAGTTAGAATTTTTCTAATGCAATCCTGCGATGTCAAATGAAAGCATTTTGTAGTATGTTTTCAAAATGCAAGAAGATAGAGACAAAACCAAAACGATGTGAAATTAGAGAAACATTACGATATTTTTGTTATAATAAGATGCACTTTACTTGAGACGTAAAATAGAGAGCGTTACTATCTTTACATTTTCTAATGGAAAGTAAAGTCATGTAACACCGCATTTGAAAGATATTTTGATTATATTTACGTCCAAGCAAACAGTTTTAATTTTTTTTTGTTTTTACAAAATTTACTTTCTTGATAATCCTCGTGTGCCGCAATAATCCTAGAAATGTTAGATAATGTTAGAAGAGAATTTTTTAATAAGCTTCTTTTTGCCAAGAAATTATAAATAGATTTAACACGTTAAGTGGTTTTTAAATCACCTTTAATATTCTTAATTTATTTATTTTAATAAATACAAGAAGCGTTTCCTTGGTAATAAACAATAATTGTTAATACGAGAGTTATCAAGAATGTAACTTATTAGTAAAGGCCCAGAACATGTCTGTATAAGAACAAAGTACCAGCTACAAAAAATGTCCATTTGTCCAGTGTTAAATCACCTTTAATATTCTTAATTTATTTATTTTAATAAATACAAGAAGCGTTTCCTTGGTAATAAACAATAATTGTTAATACGAGAGTTATCAAGAATGTAACTTATTAGTAAAGGCCCAGAACATGTCTGTATAAGAACAAAGTACCAGCTACAAAAAATGTCCATTTGTCCAGTGTTAAATCCATCTAACAGTAAAAAATTACTTAAATTTATAGAAGATACTGACATTTACTCTGTACTAGCCAAAATGTTAAATATCCATTGTATACTATTGTAAAAAACAGCATATATAAGGTATTATACCTCCGGTAATGATCCTTTGAGGTTGAAGCGGTAAATAAAAAAATCTGATGTGTCCAACACATGACTTTCCCATTTAGTTATTACAGGCTTTTTCCGGATATTTTGTACAACCTATTGCAGCATCTCTATAAATGTTTAGAGGATAAACTAAATATATACATTGTCCACATACATCTACCGCGAAACATTTTTCTATAGATATTCATTGAAAATGAAAATACTGAAAAATTTAAATTTAGCACTTTTCCTACAATTTTTCCATTACGGTCCATTTTAAAAAAATCATGTATGAACAAATATTATAGAGATCGATATCGCAAACAACTTTTATTTCAACAATTTTCATAAAAATCAGAATTTTGCACATTTTGTCAAATTTTTCGAATACGGACCATTTCAGGAAATTTTTACATAAAGCAAAAATTATAGATAATAATATTAGAAGTAACTTTTATTTGAACAATTTTTTTCTCCAAACATAAATAACAGATATATTCCATAAAATATAAAAACGGCCTCCCATAAAGTACCCCCCCAGATGTTCCGACTTAGTCCAAAATCTAATCATTTCACGTCAGGCCGAAATAAAACTTAAGTTTAAAATTTAATGTTCTTTTCTTTATCCGTTTTTGAGTTTTCTTCAAATTTCGAAATTTACACATTTTCTCAAATATCTTGAATACGGTCCATTTTAGAGAAATTATCTATAGGATAAAAATTATAGAGAATTATATTACAAACAACTTTTGTTTAAACAATTTTTATAAAAAAAAAATATTTTTTTACATTTTGTCAAATTTCGCGAATACGGACCATTTTAGGAAAATTTTGAATATAACAAAAATTATAGATAATAAAATAAGAAGTAACTTTTATTCAAAAAATTTTCTTCCCCAAACGTAAATAACAGATATTGTTTTGGATTAATGAGAATGGACTGTATGTAATTTTATAAGTTTTATTTTAAACAATACAATTTTCGTCCTCACTGTATATAATACATTCGTTTGTACTACATTTTCTTTGACAATTTTTCGATAAAAAGCTTAAAAATTTTCAACTTATCTTCAAAAGTAACCTCAGATAAGCAGAATGGATTAAATATAAGAAATGATTGTATAAATTTTAAATAAATGAAATGAGAAATATTTGTTCTTATAAATCACTATTTATTTATAGTGAATTTTTTGACTATCACGAAATCTAATATGTTAAAATTTTAAGTTACGATAAAGTAATTGAAAATTTCAAATAAGCAAAGAGAAAATTGTTTGAGAGAGCCCGAGAGAGCTCGAGAGAAACGAGAAATTCTCGTCGAGAGATGACACTCTCTCGTCTCGTCTCAAATCTGTTTTCGAGATAAAATGTCTCTCTCGTCTCGTTCGAGACGAGACAAGACGAGACGAGAGACAAGAGACGAGAATCTCTCGTCTCGCGGCATCACTTACATAGAATTACCCAATGTCGTCCTTTTTAAAAGTAGGTATTGATTATGCAGGCCTTGTAAAAATAGAGAAAGTCGCATGAAAAAATCATCAATATCTACTTGTGTTATATGTATAGCTGTTTTTGTTTGTTTTACAACTAAAGCAATTCATATGATGAAACTGAAACTAGCTGCCAGAGTTACATACAATAGGGTTACCAACTCTGTAAATCAGAAATCCGGGAGAGAAAAGAAAAACAAAAATAGTAAAGATTAACAAATAATTGCAATAACTAAAGATTATTCTTAAGTATGAAATTTTACAATATTTTTAAAACTGATATATTTTTTTTTTGTAAAGTTGTATTTTTTTACACCGCGCATTTGGAAATACTTTTTCATTATCGATAAAAGCATAAAACTCTTTACATATGTGTAACATAGATATCACCCTATATATACATATAAACTTGTAATCTAGAGAGTTGTCATTAATATATTTTACTTGTCAATACTGCATCGTCCATCATTATAAATTATTATTTTACATGGTGTCAGAAGTCGGTCTGAATAAGTGAAATCGGAAAAAAAGTACGAAAAAACATGGAAATATCTGGAATTCGTTCTCCAAGACACTTAATTCTAACCACCGAAAACATGGCCAACACATGGAAAAATGGGCTCCAGCTGTTCGATTGGTACGCAACAGCAATTGAGTTAGCGAAAAAGTCCAGCGAAATGCAAGCAGCAATTTTTATGAGTACAATTGGTCCAGATGTAATACAAATTTACAATAATTTCAATTTGACGGATGCTCAAAAAAAAAACTTAAACGAAATTAAACAAAAATTTCAAGATTACTTTAGCCCCAAAGTTAATATATCATTTGAAAGATACAATTTCTTTAAAATCGTACAGAAAGAAGACGAATCGTTCAACGAATTCTTGAATAATATAACCATTCAAGCAAAAACTTGCGAATTTGGAACAATAAACGATAGCCTCCTAAAAGACAAGATCATATTTGGCATCAAATCAGAAAAACTTAGAGAGAAACTCATTACAACTGATAAACTTGACTTAAATAAAGCCATTATAATTTGTCGTGAGTCTGAACAAACAACCCAGCAACTATCAAAAATAAAAATTGGTGAAACCAGCAACATTAACTTATTAAAAAAGTCAAAAAAGCCTGATATCTTCAACTGCAAAGATGTGGTACAAAACATAACAAAAAAAGTTGTCCAGCTTACAAACATTTGTGTGAAATTTGCCAAAGAAAAAGACATTTTTCAAGTCAGTGTTGGTCCAAAAATAATAGTAATAAAGGAAAGAAGATCGATTCAGTCGAAGAGGATAACGAGGCTGAAAATGATGGCAATGACTAAGTGCTTTATATAAGATCACTAAATAAGTTAACCCTTGAAGAAGATTGGCATGAAGTCATCAAAACAGGAAATAAAAAATTTAGTGTGAAATTAGACACTGGAGCACAATGTAACGTTCTCCCAAAGTACATTGTAGGTCAAATTGGTACCAATATCCAAGAGTCAAGCACGAAACGACTAGTAAGCTTTTCCAATAAAAAAATTTTAGTAATCGGGGAGACAAGAATAAAATGTCAAATAAAAAACAAAATCAGCGATATTTCATTTAAAGTTGTTAATGAAGAAGTACCACCAATACTGGGAAGAAAATCTTGCGAGAATTTGGGTTTGATAGTGAGAGTTCATTCATTTTCAAAAGGAAAAACTTGTATTTCGTGCAAAACTTTTTTATTAATCAATGCAAAGCGCTTTCGGCTTATTTGCCATCATCAGTGCTCATCTACAAAAATTGTGGATGTAAACTTAAATATATATTTTTTAAAATCTTTTTAAATTAAGTTTACATCCACAATTTTTGTAGATGAGCACTGATGATGGCAAATAAGCCGAAAGCGCTTTGCATTGATTAATAAAAAAGTTTTGCACGAAATACAAGTTTTTCCTTTCGAATCTAAACTACGTGCACACAGCTGTCAACCTTTTTTGGTTATTTCATTCATTTGACATACAGAGAGATGACGTATTTGATGGATTGGGATGTCTCAAAAATTATGAATATGATATAGACTTAGTCGAAAATCCAAATTTTGACATATGCCCAGCAAGAAAAATACCGTACTCGTTAAGAAGTCAAGTAAAGAATGAACTCGATAATATGGTAAAATTAGGAGTAATTAAACCAATTAAAGAGCCAACTCCAGTAGTAAGTCCAATTGTAGTGATCCGCCAAAAGGATAAAATCAGAATATGTATAGATCCTCTCTGTTTTTAAACTAAGAGGAGCGAATTGAAAAGCCCTATTTACACAGGGAAAAATAACTAAAAAAGTAACTAGATATCATTTTAGCGGTAAATTTTAATTTGTCTTGTATCATTTCAAGAAAAACATTTCAAAACTTTGTTATGAATTCATTGAAGTCAAAGTTTTAGATAACCAACGAATAAAGATGACACTGAATTGTGCTCATTCCCTTTTTGATTTATAATTATTGTATTTTAGTTGGACTTTTATTTTTTCCTTACTTCGTCTCATATCGCAGCTCGGACCAGTATGTTGAGAAGAGAATCGCCCAAGCAGCGACCAAATTTCAGTAAATTGAGTAAAATGTCTCCCAACAAAATACAAAATAATTTACATTTTGAGTTTAACATAGAGTTTTAATTCGATATTTTATTCATTGTTTTATAAGTAACTGTGATTAGAAAATTATATATCTATTATAATAACAGAAAAGAAAGTAAATAGTAGGTTTTTCAATTTGATGGAAAAATTAGAAAAATAGGTATGCCAGTTCTATTTGTTGAAATGAAATTAAGCACCTATTATTACCTACCTATTACAAAACATATTTAGGAGGGACTGAAAAATATGTAGTTGAAGAAAAGCTTATTTAAAATGAAGAATTTTGGCAGGTACAAAAAAATAAAGTTTATTTTTATATTTCTTTATAGGTATAGTTTAATTTGTAATATTTTTTCTTAAAATTAAACTACAAGATTACCGTTAGTTGTATGGATTTCCTAATTAAATAAGGGTTCTTTCTTCAGGTAAAATGTAGCAAAGTTCTGAAGTACGATACGATATGTTTGCAAACAAGTGTTTTGAAATGAAATAAATCAAATCTATACGAATTTTGTCTCCATTAACAAGATGATATATTCATCAGTCGAAAGTGTAAACTTGTGGGCAACAGCTTATTAAATGTATGTAGAAGTCCAAGAAAGTGCAATGGTACCAGCTTTTACTATAATAATAATGGTTTTTATCATTCTTGATATTCTTAATGTGTAAGATACAACAATTTTACAATAAAAATGAGAGCAGTTGTAATTTTTGTATACTACACTGTAGTTTTGTAATTTTTTTTTAATATGGGTTAGAAAAACAACATATGAATAGTAGTATCTTTATTTTGTAAATTTGTTATAATATTTTAATTAATGATGAAAGTTTGAAAAATAAAACAAAAATACATAAGAGGTGCCTATACAACATAATAAGTGAAAAGACAAAGTTCATCTTGACATTTACATTGAATCAGAAACAAAAAACACTAAGTACTCAATATGTTAATCTACATCAGAAGATTCGTTGTGTTTTTAGCTGCCACCTGATTTATTTGTGCCTCTATCAATTCTATGGGATTTAACTCGCAGTGATATGGGGCAGCCACTACACAACTTTATTGGTCTCTTTAGCCTTTACATCGACAACATTCAAATTATGTGCATCTTTATGTTGCCAAATTAGGTGTAAAAGTTGATATCACTTCATATTTAAATAAATTTAATATTTTTAGTTTGGTAACCATTCGTCAGATTTTCTTGATGACAAAGGAATTTTTTCGACTATGATATGATACATTTTCCATGACAATCATAGCATAATTAGAAAACTTTGTAAAAAATGTAGAAAACCAATTCTAAAATACTTTGGATTTCGTCTCGTCAAGGTAAATGCATTTTCTACAAAACCTTCAGAATTAGCACGTATATTAAGGCACCGGCTTTTGGCTTTTCAGGCCTGTTGATAAACCTTATTATGATCTTCATCAAAGTAGAAGCTTGGTCTGTTTTATTTTCTATATTGTTTGATAGATTTTAAATCTACGTATATAGTGTTCTATCAATACACTTTGACAATTTCTTTTCAAATATCTAAAAAAATATATACATAATAAATAAACAGTACATTTGACTGGTCAAAGTTACAAACTTACTTAGTTATTATATCTCAAGAAAGTATATAAAGATGAATAATATATTTGTGGCAAATCTAAATATTTCAATTCTTGCAAAATTTTATTCAATCTAGATAACTCATTTTTGAAAAAGAAATCGTGTACTAATCTTCGAATAGCATTTATCATCATCATAATCAAATGTTTTTAGAACTCCTCGTCTTCCATAAATACTTTTTAGACTAGATATTGTTCCATTATTGCGGTATTATTTCAATAATCGGTAAGTAGTTGACTTTGACCTGTAAGAAAAATATTGAGTATTTAATATTATTTTTAATTTGAAAGTAATGAGTAAAACTTACCCGTAGCTTGAGAAATTTTGGATATAACATCAACAATTTTGGTTCTCGTATTATTATCCAATACCTATTTGTACATATTTGTTATTTACTGCTTTTCTGAGAGACGAATAGCCTAAACTCATTCGTTTTCGTTGTTTTGATGGACTCCGCGAGGAACTGTTATAATAGTATTCGATGTAGAAGGATCCATAATCATAGAAATTCAATACAATTGCTTACTAAAGTTTTGAAAAGAACTGTTATTAAAGAAATAAAATAAAAAACTAAGTAATAATGATGAGATATCAAAGCAATAACAAAACAAATTATAAAATGTCAGAATCAAAAATAGAACTGTCAACCCCTGTCAACAGTAGCTAAAAAGTGATGTGTGAAACTGACTTCAATCTGACCAATTAGAAGTCTACAGAATTGCCAACTTAAATTCAAATCGCTCCTCTTAGTTTAAAAACAGTATAGTAACCTGAATAAAAATATTTTGCGACGCCACTATCCACTCAAAACCATAGAAGAAATATCTGCTCAAATTAACGGAGCAAAATTCTTTACTCTGTTGGATTGTAGAAGAGGCTTCTGGTAAATCAAAGTGTCAGAACGTACGCAGAAATATTTATCATTTTCTACGCCTTGGGGACGCTTTTGTTGTACAAGAATGCCATTTGGAATATGTTCGGCTCCAGAAGTATTCCAAGAAGCAATGAGTTTTGTTCTAAAAAATATTCCTAATGTACATTGTTCGATGAACGACATACTTATATACGCAGAAAGTCAAAAGAAATTAACAAAAATTACAGAATGTGTTATTGCTGTTCTTAAAAAAGTCGGTTTAAAACTGAACAAAGAAAAGTGCATTTTTAATGTACCTAAAATTAAATTCTTGGGTCACATTCTTTCAAAGGATGGCATGACAGTAGATCCTTCAAAGGTGTAGAGATTATAAATAACTTGAAAACTCCAACAAACGTAAAAGAGCTTCAAAGACTACTAGGTATGGTAACGTATCTAAATAAATTTATACCTAATATGTCAGAGCTGACAGACTGTTTACGAGCTTTGTTAAAGAAAAATGTAGAATTTGTTTGGAGTGTGGATCAAGAAACTGCTTTTGCCATAATCAAAAACCAACTAATGAGTCCTCCAGTATTACGATTTTATGTCGTACATAAAGATGTTGTTATCTCCGTAGATGCTAGTAGTAGAAGTCTAGGAGCGACATTATTACAAGAAAACCAACCAGTTGCTTATGCTACAAAAGCCTTAACATCTTCACAACAAAAATGGCCACAAATTGAAAAAGAAGCCTATGCTATTAAGTTTGGTTGCCAAAAATTTCATGAATATGTTTATGGAAAAAAACTAGTAGTGGAGAGTGATCATAAACTTCTAGAAATAATTTTTAAAAAATCAATTTATTCAGCTCCTGTTAGACTTCAAAAAATATTGTTCGACGTTTTACCATATTCCCCAACAGTTATTTACCGAAGAGGTCAAGAAATTCCAATTGCCGACCTTTTAAGTAGAGATGTAGAGGAAAAAGAAGAAAACCAAGTTGAACCCGAAATGGAAATTTTAATAGTGTTATCAATGTTAAGAAAGTCAAGACTAGAACTGGTAGAAGCAACCAAACAAGATGAAGAATTACAGCTATTGAAAAAATACATTGCTGAAGGTTTTCCAGAGAACAAAAATAAATTGCCAGACAAAATAAGTCATTATTTTAAGTTTAGAGAAGAACTAGCTTATTATGAAGATATAATTTTTAAAGGTAACAAAATTATAGTTCCAAAATCCCAAATTAATAAGATGCTAACATTCATGCCGGACACTTAGGCATACAAAGTTGCTTACGACGTGCAAGGCAGCTATTATATTGGAAAGGTCAATACGACGATATCCTCAACTATATTAAGAAATGCAGAGTTTGTGAATCCGCCCAAAAAAGTAATCCCTTAGAACCTATACTAAACAAACCAATTCCCGATCTACCTTGGCAAAGAGTAGCAACGGATTTAATTTCCTTTAAAAGTAAAGAATATTTGTCAATAATAGATAGTTATTCTGGTTATGTTGATTTAAACCACTGAAAACACAGACATAATCAGAATTTATTAAACATTTAAAAGACTGGTTCGCAGTTCATAGTGTGCCTGAAACTCTTTAGTCAGATTGTGGTCCCCAGTTTACGTCTAGAGAGTTTCGAGACTTCATTGAAACCTGGAGTTTTCAACATGAACAAAGTAGTCCTTATCATCCAAGAGGTAACGGTCTTGCCGAAAGAGGTGTGCAGATAATAAAAAACATCTTAAGGAAATGTAGTTTGGATAACTCAGATATTCAACTTGGACTGCTTAACTATAGAAATACCCCAAGAAACGACATATTAGGATCACCTAATCAAAGACTTTTCAACCGAATAACTAAATCCCTAATACCAACTTACGGCGACAATTTGAAACCTAAAATTCTGTCCAATATTCCAAAAGAGTAATTGAAATTACGTGAAAAACAACAAATGTATGCAAGTCAACATGCAAAAGAAAATAAAAGTTTGCAAGTTGGTGACAACGTACGATTTGAAAAAGAAAATAGAACTTGGAAACCAGGAAAGGTAATGAAAATCACAGATAATCCAAGATGAGTTATTATTCAGACAGAGGATGAAAACTGTATAAGAAGGAACACTGGAATAATCAGAAAAAGTAAAGCAGAGTTCGAAAAGAAAAAAGATAACACCGTTGTGCCTGAAATATTTACGGATTCCATACCTGAACTGGATAAAATCCCTATGGTTGTACCAAATGGGACAGAGACCGATATACCTACCGTTCGTAACGATCCAGTAACGAGTTTGCCTGCTCATTCCACGTTACCAAAACTTGATAGGCCAGAAATTAGAACTAAATCTGGAAGATTAGTTAAACCTGTTAGAAAATTAGAGTATACTCACTAATACCTTTTATTTGTTAAACGTAGTTTGTTTTGTAATATAAGGGGGATGTAACATAGATATCACCCTATATATACATATAAACTTGTAATCTAGAGAGTTGTAATTAATATATTTTATTTGTCAATACTGCATCGTCCATCATTATAAATTATTATTTTACAATATGTATTTGAAATTTATGCACACTTTTAATTTTAGATTTGGCATGAGTTGCATTAAGACGATTATGACTTTTTGACCAGTTTAATAACTACGCTGAAAACACGCCCGGCAGAGGTAGAGCGAATTAAATAAAAAAAATTTTTTGCCTGATTCATCCACACATTTTTCAAAAAAAAATAACCCAAACGCGCTTACTTTAGTTATTTATTTGCTCGCAATAACTTCACATACTTCTATACTTTAATTATTATCATACAGTTTATCCTCATGCATTTATAGGGTGGTTGAGAGAAGAACTCTTTTAATTCAACCTACTTAATTTCATTATTAACAGTTCAAAGATCCTGGAGATTTTAGGTACATTCCCAGAGCCGGGAGATTTTGAAAATGAAATGCCTTTTTCCGGGAGAATCCTGGATTTCCAAAAGAGTTGGCAACCCTACCTGTGTGAGAAAATGGACATAAGTCAGATATGAAAACAAACTCTTATTTTTCTTAAGTTTTAACTATTTTTTTGAAGTGTTCTATGAATATTGCTTGAGGAATCTAATAAAGTATGATTTAACCAAGCGCCGATAATTGAGAAAAAATATATTTTTTTGTGAAGTGTCTCTCGAGTCTAATTGTTTTTGTTAATTTCAATGTTCTAGCACTCGATATTGTACTTTTGATTAACATATTCTTGTGGCATCTTGCTTAAGGAATCCATTAATGTATGATATAACCCAGCGCTGATTGTTTTTCGTTAAAACAACATATATTTTTTTGTGTAAAGTGTTATTCCACGCATACAAATATAATAATTTCAACTAGCACTCGACATTATATTTTCGATTGACATAAGCTTGTAGCATATCGCTTGAGGAATCCATTATTGTATAATTTAATCCAGCGGCGATAATTTTTAATTAAGCAAAATCAAATTTTTATGGGAAGTATCCGTCGCGCCCAAATATTTTTTGTTATTTTCAACGTTCTAGCACTCGATATTTTACTTTTGCGTAACGTATTCGTGGAGCATATTACTTGGAAAATCCATTGATGTATTACACAACCCAGCGCCGATAATTTTTCTTTAAGAAATATCCTATGTAATTTTTTAAATATCACTCTTGCTTAAAAATATATTAATTTTAACAATCTAGCACTCGACATTATATTTTCGTTTGGCATAAGCTTGTAGCATATCGCTTGAGGAATCCATTGATGTATAATTTAATCCAGCGCCGATAAATTTTAAATAAGAAAAATGACAAGTTATTTCTAGCATAAAAATATATTAATTTTAACAATTCAGCACTCGATATTGTATTTTCGATTGACATATTCCCGTAGAATATTGCTTGAGGAATCCATTGATGTATTATTTAACCCAGCGCCAATAATTTTTCGTTAGACAAAAACATATTTTTATGTGAAGTATCCTTCGAGTCCAATTTTTTTTTGTTATTTTCAAAGTTCTAGCACTCGATATTGTATTTTTAATTAATTAATTCTTGTAGCATATTACTTGGAAAATCCATTGATGTATTACATAACACAGTGCCGATAATTTTTCGTTAAGAAAAATCATATGTAATTTTGTTAAATATCACTCTTGTTTAAAAATATATTAATTTCAACAAATTAGCACTCGATATTGTATTTTCGATTGGCATATTCTGGTAGCATATTGCTTGAGGAATCCATTGATGTATGATTTAACTCAGCACTGATGATTTTTCTTTGAGCAAAAACAATTTTTTATGTGAAGTGTCCCTCGAGCCCAAATAGTTTTTGTTATTTTCAACGTTCTAGCACTCGATATTGTTTTTTGAAGTAAAGTATTCTTGTAGTATATTACTTGGGGACTCTATTGATGTATTACATAACCCAGCGCCGATAATTTTTCATTAAGAAATATTATGTTATTTTTATTAATTATCATTCTTGCTCAAATATATATTAATTTCAACAATTTACCACTCGATATTAAATTTTCAATTGACGTTTTTCTTTTAGCATATTGTTTAAGAAATCCATTGATTTATTAATTATTCCAGCGCCAATAATTTTTCTTTAAGAGAAATGATGTTTAATGTTTTTCTCCAAAGTACCTTTATTTATTTGGTTTTTATTATTATTTATAGATGGATAACCTCATTTCATTAGTATTATTATTAATAATATTATAACATCATTTAAGTAGAAAAATTGCTCTGTGACCTCATATCTGACTTATGTCCGTTTTCTCACACAGGCTGCTAACTCTGACTGCTAGTTTCAGCTTCATATTCATATGGAACTAACTAGTTTCAAGTTTAACTTTAGAAGCGTTTTGTCTTTATTAAAAATACTTATACCCAGACGTGGAAAATCACAGATATATTTTCAGATAATGCGATCAATTTTATTCATGTTACGGAACCTCGCTCTGCACGTCCTGCAAATATTCACTCTTTACATAAAATAAGGCATTTCGTAACTGGTAGCACAAATATCTATTATATATTGCAAATAAAGTGTCCGTTTCTTATTAATCGAAGATAATGTCGATATTCGGGACATCATTAATTTAATATTTTTGAAATAGCTCCTGCAAGGAGCGTCTTCCTTTCCGACAGTCGACAGAAGTCCTTTTCGAGCCAGGCCAGCAAGCAGCGTGGAAGTACGACGTTTACGTATCTATAGTGTGTGAGTGCGAATCGATATGGCAGTCTGGGTCTGGTTCGTTGCCCCGTGACGTCACGCCGTAATAATGCGTGCACGATGCCGGAGGTCAGTGACGTTCAGTCGACGTCGCTCCTGCTGAAGACTGCTGCTGCCTGCTGCTGTACACTACGGCTACGGCTTACGGCTCTTCTCAGACAATGCCGCATTCGGGTGGTTGGTTAGGCTTTGACTTTTTTTCGTAGGTGTGGGTGGTTAACGTAGGTCGCCCGGATCCCCAAGTTCGTCGCCTTCTTCATGATGGCTGTCACTGCCGATTAGGCGTTCGTTTTAAGGGATGAATGAACGGATAATCCTGCCGCCGCGTTGCTTTTCTAATGCTCTATGCAATTAGAGTTCAACAATAAGCTACAAGAGGTGGTTTAATCGGTTATTGTTTTAGAATTACCTATCAGTTCTGTGATTGGCACAAGGGCTCATTAAAATATTGACATTATGGAAAATTGCGCGTGAAAGTTTAGAAATATCATTTTGTCTCTAGCGGGAATCCAAATTAATGAAACATAACATTTTTTCAGCATAAATAGCCCTTTTTTTATTTAGTTGAATGGCTGTGGTAGGAACCAATTAGCCAGTCTTATGTTTCGGTTCCACGAATACTCAATATTATTTCAAATCTACAAATACACAAATATTTTTTAGTATCTCTATTGTAAGTATTTGAGTTTGTGTGCTTACATTAATTTTTTTTTGTAATTATTGGTTTTTTGCTAAAATATTTATATATTTTTGTTAAACTATTTTTTTTGTTTTTTCTTGTAATTTTTTGTAAGTTTTTTTTTTTATTTTTTTTTTTTTTAATATATATTTTTTGTTTTGTTTTTTTAATGCACGAACAATTTTTGTGATAATCGCAAGGTTGCTTACAAACTGTCGTTAGTAATATTTACAATTTTATATTAAATCTTTTGATGTGTTGGTAAGTTCAAAATAATATACTAGTGTTAGTAAATCAAATACAATTAAAATTAATTGGTAAAATTTGCCCATTTTTAGTTAGATCATTATAAAAGGTATCTAGGCTCTCCCAGTTTAGTGGACATTCCAGTAACGTATGTTCCAAATTATACGTATTATCCACATAAACAGTATGGATTTTCAGCAATGCCTATTTTGTATTTATAGGATGGAGTTAATGCATGATCTGATCTTGCTCTGTTTATAGTTATTACAAAGTGCCTGATAGTTACGGAATGAAACCATCTTAATCTCTGAATTTGTTTGTGATATTTTTAAACCCCAGAAACTTATATCATATCGCAGATGGGATTCTACCAATGAAAAGTATATACTCTTTGCAACCAAAATATCTAAGTTGTATGCAACAGTTCTTACTGCAAAACATTCAGGGGACAGCTTCTTACACCAACTATTACCATGGATTTCAAATTTTAATTTCTGGTCAATAAATAAGCTTAAGAATTTATTTTCGGGTTTTTTGCAAATTTGTTGCTGTCCAACTGAAATTATAGCGATATCGCCACTGAATGAGACTATATTTGTTTTTGATATATTAAGAGAAATAATTTGAATAACACCATTCTTTAATCATAATAATGTCTTTGTTAATAGTATTAGACAACTCTTCAATATTCTTACTCTCCCAGAGTATTGTTGTATCATCTGCAATATGGTGAATTATCCATTAATATTTACATTAATAATATCGTTAACATATATTAGAAATAAAACCGGTCCCAGAACGGATCCTTGGGGAATTCCAGAGTGAATCATAAAAAGCATTGATACGGGGTGGGTGGCTCAGTGGTAGAGTCTCTGCCTGCGGATCCAAGGGCCCCAGGTTCGAATCCCACCGTTGGCCGGGATTTTTTCATTTAATTTAATTATTTGAAATTAATTCTGATGCCTTGGTAGGATTCCCCACTCGACCATTTACTGTTGGGTACTAATTAACAGTGATGTTCCTAAAGTGGCGCTGGGAAACAGTAACAAGCCTACAGAGAACACGAGACTAATAACCGTAGCAGTTGATGCCAATGACACAAAAAAAGCATTGATGTTTGCTTATTGAAAGAAACTCTTTGTACTCTAGTCTCCAAATAAGACTGGAACCATTTTAGAGCTATTACTCGGAATTCATATTTTTCTAGCTTGCTTAGCAATATTCTGTGATTTACACAGTGAAAAGCTTTGAATAAATCACAGAATACTGCAACAGCTACCTTGTTATCATTTAAATTAAGGTATAATTTTTCTAGAACAGAAAACATAGCATCGGTGGTATTTTTACCTGATTGAAACCCAAACTTAGATGTAGATAGCACTCCATGATTTTTAAGAAAAGCTAGCATTCTCATCTTAATCAATTTTTCATTAATTTTTGCCAAAGTGGGTAATAAAGGAATGGGCCGATAGTTAGAAGGACAATTATGATCACCGTCCTTGTACATAGGTATAACATTGGCTATTTTTAAAGAATCACTAAAAGAACCTGTCCAAAATGAAGGGTTGATTGATTCTGGTAAAACATTTAAAGCATCTTCTGGAAGATATGAAAGAAGATTAACTGAAATTTCATCCCAATCTAAGGAAATCTTTTTTGTGATAGAAGAGAGGATGTCCTTAATTTCTATATAAGTTGGTATAAAATAAAAGGAATTCTTAATATTAAAATTATTTAAATACCCAGACAGCACACCATATCCCAGAGATATCCACAGAATATCTTTTGTGGATATCCAATATATCCACAGGATATCAGAAATATTCCGTGGATCTAATATAGATATCCAAATGTCCGTCTATATCCAGAATATAGAAGATATCCTAATGGATATTCAGCAAAATATCTAATGGGTATCTTCCAGAAAATACAAGAAATCCCAGAGATATCCACAGAATATATTTTGTGGATATTCAATATATCCAATATGAATATCCAACCAAATGTCCGTCTATATCCCAGGATATAGAAGATATTCGGATATTCAGCAAAATATTTTATGAGTATTTTTAGTAGAGTTTCATAAGTAACCAATGATTATTGAATAACGTCGAAAGAAAATAGCAGAGATGAAAAATATTTTCAACACTCTGCCTTTGATTTTGCCCACTAAGGAGAAAGTCATCCTTATTAGGACTCTTCAGCAATAAATGAAAATTCTCGACTCCAGTCTCTAATGGAGTGATTAGGACACAAATTTCGATTGAACTCAATTACGGCGGGTCGAGCATGAGTAAATGCGATAGTGGTATCGCCATCTATACTTAGTAAGCAGAATCAAATAACATCTAGTGGATATCCACGATGGTTTGCGTTCGCGCCTAGACTTTGATATGTTTAGTGGATGTTCATGGGATATTGAATACACCTTAAAAAAATAATTTTATCCCAGATAGCACAAATACGTCTTACGGACGTTCTAAAAACGACCTGCTTGGACATTCAGGACATCTTTAAAACGTCCATTCCACGGACGTGGACGTCTTATGGACGTATTTGGAACGTCCATTGTTAATAATCAGGATGTCTTAAGAACGTTCATCTCATTATATTATGTTTTTTATATAATATAACCAAATAATAATACAATGCGAATATGAATCCATGGAAATATAGTAAAGCACGTAGAATTGATGTTCTGAGGAAATTTATTTCTTGACGTCCCGAGGATTTATTAAACTGGACATACTTAAAACGTCCTTAATTGGTCCTGGACGTACAGACGTTAAATGGACATGTATTGGACGTCCTTAGGACATATATGGGATATATATGTACGGTACTATTAGCCACAATGGCGAGCACAATGGCGTAATTGTTTAATAATTTGCTATATAATTATTATTATTTTTGGGCATTCAGTGGATATTGGGATGTTCAGTAGATATCCAAAGGATTTGGTGTGCTGTCTGGGTAAGACAAAGCATCAGTCGAAGGAGTTGTTGGGTGGACAGACTTGGACCAATAGAACAATAATCAGTGAAAATAATTTTATTGGATAAATGTGGGTCTCTTTGGTTTTTTCTAACATTGGCTGGCAAAACTCCATTTTGGTTGGCATAAGAGCGTGCCCATTGAGCCGGCACGGCACTGTCCGCGCAGCCGGAAAATATTGATATATTTGTAATCAAATGGACTAGCTGATTTAGATCCATTTAGGTTGGCATCTCAGGTACAGTCAAAATTAGAAAAAAATCTTGTATGTAACACGTTACGAAATGCCGTTTTGTGTAACTCATTCATATTTACTCGTTACACAAAATAAGGCATTTCGTAACTGGTTACATAAATAGCTATTAATTGACTTCCTGATATGTTAAATCATCGAACAGTATTTTGCGTAAATAATTAAATGATTAAATCATAAATACCGGCATATAAGGGCTAAAACATTTTTTCTCTTCTAAGAGTAGGCTTATGTCAAATAAACTTAAAATATAACGAAAGAAAAGGTAACTCATTTCTAATAAAATTTAAATATTTATTTTATTTTGGTGTAATCGTAGAAAAACTCTTGTATGTAATTCAAGCAGAAAGTACTTTGGCTGTTTCGATAACTTTTTGTCTCAACAGCTGGCGATCGACTATGCATACGGCTGTTACTTTCTCATAAGACACTGTACAAACACACACATTTTTAAAAAAAAAAATTCTCAAAAATTTGCACGGTAAGGTATAGTTAAAAGTTCACTATTAGATAAATAAGGACATCTACTATTAGAAAAAAATTAATTTTAGACATAATCTAATATTTTTTATTTAACATTGGTGGCGAAAGGACCTCCTTAATATCAGAAAGTAACACTTTAGCTGTTGAGACAAAAAGTAATCGAAACAGCCAAAGTACTTTCTGCTTGAATTACATACAAGATTTTTTCTACGATTACACCAAAATAAAATAAATATTTAAATTTTATTAGAAATGAGTTACCTTTTCTTTCGTTATATTTTAAGTTTATTTGACATAAGCCTACTCTTAGAAGAGAAAAAATGTTTTAGCCCTTATATGCCGGTATTTATGATTTAATCATTTAATTATTTACGCAAAATACTGTTCGATGATTTAACATATCAGGAAGTCAATTAATAGCTATTTATCTAACCAGTTACGAAATGCCTTATTTTGTGTAACGAGTAAATATGAACGAGTTACACAAAACGGCATTTCGTAACGTGTTACATACAAGATTTTTTTCTAATTTTGACTGTGCCTGAGATGCCAACCTAAATGGATCTAAATCAGCTAGTCCATTTGATTACAAATATATCAATATTTTCCGGCCGCGCGGACAGTGCCGTGCCGGCTCAATGGGCACGCTCCTATACCAACCAAAATGGAGTTTTGCCAGCCAATGTTAGAAAAAACCAAAGAGGCCCACATTTATCCAATAAAATTATTTTCACTGGTTATTGTTCTATTGGTCCAAGTCTGTCCACCCAACAACTCCTTCGACTGATGCTTTGTCTTACCCAGACAGCACACCAAATATGAATAACATATATTTTGCAATTACATTTTAAAAGTAAAATTATTCAAAAATGGTGTACCCTTCACTCTGTCGCGTTTAAACAAGAATACCTTTGTTTGTAGGAAAAGTATAGTTCCTTAAACAATTTTTCTGATAAGATAAAACTAAAAAAATATTTTTTCTTTTGTTACTGGGTCGTAGAAAAAATATACTGTACAACTCGAGTAGATTGCCCATATGGTCATCACATATCACTCTTGTTGCACAAACTACTATTATAATTGTTAGTTAATTTTACATAATAGCTTAAAACTAATGTGGGAAAAAATATTTAACAAACACTAAAACATTTAAAACAACCCCAATTTTAATTAAATCAAGATAAAAAAGTTATTTATTATACAAGGGAAAAAAGTATTAGATTTTAGCTCGAGGTTGTGTTGCCTCCCAACTTTTTTATATGATTGATTGAAAAGCAGAATGAGTGGGATAAGAAGTTCTTATCTCACGGGCGTAAATAAAATATATTAATTATTGTGCAGTCTAGAATGATAGCCAAATACTCGAATTTCACACATTTCAATTGAATGTGTAAGCAGTGCAATACCTCTGTAATGTAAAATTATTTAGTTATGTTATTTTAATTTCTTTGCGTATAAATATTGAAGAAAGCAACATATTTCGGAATTTATCCTTTTTGTTAAAGAAATATAACCGCCCCTGCTGATAACTTATAAAAAAATATCGTATATACATAACGTCAATTTCTCACTGTCTGCCAACCAACAATAAGAGAGAAAAAAAACGTGTAACCTTTGTTCACCGCCAACTTTGTTTTAACGCTCAGGTGACATCGCATGCCACGTCGGTATATCGCAACGTGGATTTGAAATTTTTTCGCAAAAAAAGTTCAAACTGTGATAACTTGCGAGCATGCACGAATATCGCACAGTTGCACTAAAATCCATCCATGCTTGAATTGACGAAATACCTCCTATAAGGTGGTTCAAACAAATTCTGCTACAATGTAATTTCACAGCTGAAGTTCTACCTATTATTACCAAATCATCTTTATTTTTACATGTTTTGTGTATACACGCCTGACAAGCCATATTGGTGTGACGTAATTTTAGTTCCAGCAAAGAATACCTACCCAAGAAGCGAAACTAAATTAGTTTTCGTATGTACCAAAACAAGGGAACTTAATACACTGGGAAACGTATGAAAATTAATCAATTTTTGTCATTTGGTTCATAAGAATTAAGCACATACTAACGTAACAATTATACAAAATTCTTACTATGTTCATTATGTCAAATAGATTATTTTAATAACGAAATAAGTACTGTAGGTACAATAATGACAGTCACTAGACAATAGCGAAAGCAGATGACCTGGTCATTCTGCAAATAGGGAATTTTGAGAACAATTATTATTATGGAACAGTGGTACAAGGACCATTCACTGTCTATCAATCCCAATACGACGGAAATGGTCCTTTTCTTTTTAAAAAACTAAATTAAAAACCTACAGAGCTCCTAAACACAAAATAAAACTTTGCAACCTAGGTGAAGTACCTAAATAGCACCTTTGACAACAAGTTAACATGGAACTCGCACTTAGAAAACATAATCAAAAGAGCATATATTCCTTATGAACAATGCCAACGAACTGTGGGGCGCGCCTAGAGTTTCTCCCCCAAAGTCGTGACATGGACTTACATGGCCATCATAAGACCTACGCTAACATATGGTGCAGTTCTCTAGGTACCAAAAATCCAAAAATTGACAGCTATTCGCAAAACGGAACAAATTCAAATAACAGCATGTCTCAATACAACATGAGCTATGTAAACCATACAACAATGTGGTCATCTTAAGATGGATCAGAGATGACGCTACATCGAAAGGTAGCCTTCTTGCTGATTCACTAGCCAAGAAGGCGGCCAACCAAATACTTTTTGGACCTTGCCCTTCTATTGGACTGACAACATCGGTAGTGACATACCTAAATGAAGAATATTCCTTGTGAAATTAAAGGAGAGATGGGATGAAACAAGAAAGTTACCAGGGAGCTTTTAAGTTATCCTGACAACACTGCAACAAACAAATAGTTGACTATGACCAGAAAGAATCTGCGTCTGATTACAGGCATTCTGGTCATTGCCAAGTACAGAAACATCTCCATATCATGGGGCTGTCAGAATCCGCACCCTGTAGGGGGTGCAAACAAAAAGATGAGACCCTTGAGCATATCCTCTACGATTGTCCGTCGCTCTTATTTATTAGAAGATTTGTTTTCGGCGACTATTGGATAACACCGGCCGATTTAAGAGAAGGACTTCTTGGCGACGTTGTCAACTACATTAAATCTGTAGGCTAGCTCACGAGCTAGGAGGTGCCTATCATCTTAGGAGGATACACAATGGGCTTAGTGAGACTTAAATGCCGTGGGGTACCCCACCCTCTACACGTTACATATCCAGGAAGTACTGTAGGTAGTTGTAACTGCATTTCGAGTGCATCCCGATAGCAGCGACTTGGTTCCTCGAAGTGAGTTTCTCATATATTTCAATTATTGTTTATTTACTATTTAACATATTTAAATAAAAGACTAAGTAATTAAACGATGCATAGGTAATACGTAGGCGTAAATTATCTTTATAGGTACTTAATACTGATTTAGAAATTAAAAAAAATATTTACAGTTAGATGCAAAAACGTTTAATAAAATTTACAAACAACGCAATGTATTTTTTTTTTTTCATGCAAAACAAAATTTAAAACTCTAATTTCTAATTACTACTTAACTATATTGCAATTTTCACAAAACGCTAATAATAATATACCAAATGTTGTTCTACATAAATTGACAGCTATATTTGACGTTAAACCACCTCTAAAACACTGAGAAAACTTGGTAGTTTCTTGTCCACGAATCGCCCATTTAGTTTCGCTTCTTGGGTAGGTATTCTTTGGTTCCAGTAACAGTAAATTTGAATTAGACATTTTACTCTTTTTCCTGTTTTTTTTTTCTAAATATTGTTTGCAGATCATAAAATAGTAGTTTGTGTAACAAGAGTTGATATGATGGCCATATCGCACGAAGACGAAGTTTGAGTGCGATGTGGACAATCCGCTCGAGTTGTACAGTATATTTTTTCTACGACCCACTAACGAAAATTTACAATTAAAAAAATATTTTATGTTATAAGACAAAATAACTAATTTTAAAATAATTTATGACTTATAATAATTTTTAAAATTAAATAAACGAAAAAAGAAACAACAAAGTTAATTCCATTTTTCCCCATCCGAGAATCGAACTCCAAACCTCTGCGAGGAAGGCAAGAACGCTAACCATAGACCACCTACTCTTTTATTTTTATTGCTTTAATACTCGTAATTAAATTGACTTCACATAGTTTTATTTAAATTAACAAATCCTTTATAAATATAGACGAAATAAAAAAGAAATGCTATTATTTATTGATTCTACACAAGAAAACCCCATTTTAATGTATGTTGAATCTCAATAACTAAAAAATATATTGACAATTTGTTTGACAGAATTGTCACTTATTTAAAATTTTAAAAATAATAGCAGTCGGTTGATCAAAATATGAACGGTGATTGTCGGATTTAATTTTTTTGCAGTGTACCTACCTAGAATGGATATGAAATATATTTGTTCAGTTGAAGGTAATAGCATACTTTTTCGTTTTGTAATTTGTGCGTAGATAAGGTAATATCCATGTGGGTGTAGAAAAAATAGTTTAAAGGCATGTAATTGGTTTCTAAGCGATTATATACTTGATGCATTTTATCTACAACTTAAGGAATAGGTATTCGCTCCGTGCGAAGTCATGGAAAGGGAAGCAAAAGCGATACTAGCGCTAGCTGCGGATAATTCGTGCATTTTAGGGGGATATTTTGTAATTTTGGCATATCAAATACACGTATACATTTTACTTTTTTTCAAAAAAGTAGGTAAAAACAACACAATAAGCAACCGGAGTTGCTGTGTTGAAAATTGTACAAATACTAGCAAAAAAAAAAACAGTGAAACTTATATAACAAATTTCACCAACAAAGTGGAAATTAAATCAAAGAAATAAATGGATAGGTGTACAATAAGAAGAAAAATTACCTTTATTTTTGTGATAATAACAGTAATGCTGGAAATAGTAGACATCAGAAACTAGAAAGTTTTTAAATAAACAATAAATTATCATTTTACGATGTTCTTTAATATCCCTTTATTCTTAAATGTTCATTCAGCAAGGACTAGATTTCAAGATTTCTGCCGTTGATTACAATATTTGGCTGGTATGCAATTTTGTGACTTACTGATCGGAAACCAGTTTTAATCATTCATTCTATGTTTTCTTTAGAACAAAAATGAAAATATAAGTAGCGATCCTTTTTATACATTTTAACTTCACGCTATTATAAATGGTTTCTTCAATGACAACTTATTAGACTTAGGCAACTTCTCATACATTTTCCAGTAAATACTGTTGCCTGCCTATATTTTATTATTGATTTTTAATGATTATACATAATTTTCTTCAATTTAAGCATGAAAAATATATAATAATAATAAATTAATGTTTTAATTGTTTTATAAATCCATATACTTTTATTAAAACTAACATATATACTTTTTATTTACGAATTCTATTAAAAATTGTATTTGTCAGTATAGGCAGAAATACTCCTTTAATACCAAAACAAATTGGCGCTGCTGTCGCGCACGGAGCGAATATAGAAGCTGAAGAACTAAATATTTTAGGTAAACAAAACGAACAAAACGCACTTAAAAATAATAGACAAGTCTACTGTCAATGTAATTAAAAGTGGAACCAAAAAACATCACTAATTTAGATATAGCTTGTAAAAAAAATGTCAGAAGTTGACGAGAGTGCATATGTTTCAACATTAAAGTTTTTAGGGCCGATTCCACCGATGTTTTAACGAAGTTTAAATTACTAAACGAAGATTAAAATGACATTGTTAATATAAAAATGTCATTTTAATCTTCGTTTAGCAATTTAAACTTCATTTAACACAACGGAAGAATCGGCCCTTAGTAAATAAACGCTAATAACATATTCTGTAAAAGAATAAGACATAACTTTTTAAAAGTAAATCTAATAGTTCATTTAGTTTAGAAACTTGCAACATTGGTACAACTTAAACATCGGTATATTTTATACCTTTCGATATCTGTAATCTAATGTAATGCGAGCAATTTCTGACCAATCCGGTCATGCTTTTAAGGCTCAACTTGTCCGACTGTGTCAAAAATATTTAAACAAATAAGTCAACCCCCCGGTGCTACGTCTATGGCTAGCCAAAGGAATCATTCATAGAATACACTAGACCGATGACGAATTTGGTAAATGCATATTAGAGAAATTACCGGAGACACCAGTCTAATAAATGGTGGGAAAGAGAATAATCAGGCATACACCATTTTATATATAAATGGGCTGTGTTGCAGTGGAAGTCAGTCAGTAGAAGCCAAGACACCGTTGAAAATAGACATTCGAATTATATAAATTAAATTAAAAGTGTGAAATATAATTCAGCTAAGTGTGTGAAAAGCTTTAATGAAAGATTATTTCGGTTTTGATAGAGCACAAATACCGAGAAAGACACAATCCGTAAAAGACATACACGAAGAAGCAGCAATTTAAATGCAAATGTCTGAAAAGTATAGTAATTGAATTATTTTTATTATAAAACGTTATAACAAATTAACAAAACTTATTGAGTACAAAGGTGTTATGAAAGTCAATTTATTGGCGATCGGTTTCGAAGTGAATTATCTCATCATCAGGCACACCTAAATAAAAAGTACTAATTTAATAGATGTAATATTGGTTGCCTAATAGTAGGTAATAAAAACACTGAACATGTCTGTGAAATTGGTTGCCTAATGGTAGGTAGTATAAACACTGAACATTTAAAAGTCAGGGATTCGCGGCTTAAATTAATTTTTGCGCGTATAATTTGTCGCCTGTAGATTATTATTGTTTATTTATATTGTTAGTTTTGGGGCAGGCGTTTGTATTTTTGATTTTTTAACTGATTT
Organism: Psylliodes chrysocephalus; assembly: GCA_927349885.1. Taxonomy (NCBI): domain Eukaryota; kingdom Metazoa; phylum Arthropoda; class Insecta; order Coleoptera; family Chrysomelidae; genus Psylliodes; species Psylliodes chrysocephalus. The sequence continues at coordinate 11,914,939 of OV651818.1, read as the reverse complement.
AAGACATCATTATATTAAAAGTAGTGTTTTTGAGTTTCATTTTGCGTTTATAAATATATGATACATTTTATCAGGTGTGACTAAATTTGTTGAAAATATTTATCTGAATGCTACATCAACATCTAAAAATATTTGTGAGGGTGAACATTTTTGCTAAATAGCGGACATTTTTTATGTGGTTTAAATAAACTTAATTAAAAAACTACCCATTCTTAGATTCTAAAGTTAAAATTGTGGAACTTTGTAAACCGAAATAAATATGTCAAAGTCAATGTTGCATTTATCACAAGAAACAAAAGTTTATAAGTTATGCTTGAAAAATAATGAAAACTTATCATTTTGACGTGCAACTTTTAACACAATATAGACTGCAATTTGCTGGGGGCTTTTTCGTAAATTTCATTTTTAATATAAACACTGTCACATAATATAAGACAATTAGCAAACACGATGCCAATGTTGCCAATTGATGGAGTGATTAAAAAAAATGAACAAAAATTTATAAAAAATCCTTAAATAAATATAAAATCCTTAAATAAATATAGAGTATGATTACATATTGGTAGACACAAATTTCGCTACTAAATAAAGGTCTTTCCATTGCTACAAGGTGTAAAATCCGTTGACGCTGCATTGGAATTTCGCTACTGTTGGCAACACTGGGAAAAGACCTATAACAAAATTTCCTCCAGGATAGCTATTCACTAAGTCATGGGAGCGCTCCCATGGGAGTGCTCCCATATATTTTGCTCTCTTACTCTTAGATGGGTATATCGTGCTTACTCACTTTTAGCCCAGGTACATGCGTAGTAAGGTCAGATTTTATATCATGCGAGGGAGAATTGCGGGCTTGCCAGATTTAGGTCCGTATTTATCACAAAGGAAATTTGAACTATTTAGGACCGATTCCACCGTTGTGTTAAACGGAGATTAAAGTGACATTGTTAATGTAAAAATGTCATTTTAAACTTCGTTAAACGAAGTTTAAAATGACATTTTTACATTAACAATGTCACTTTAATCTCCGTTTAACACAACGGTGGAATCGGCTCTTAAATAGTAGATCAAAGTTATTCTGTCGACTTGGCAACGTTGGCATGGGAGTATGGGAGCATGGGAGTATGGGAGTGCTCCCATGAGTTAGAGAATAGGTATCCTGAAGGTGTATCGCTTAGCTTGAATCGCGGATACCGTAAATCTTTGGACCCGTTTTACCAAACGATAGTGAATTTGATGGAAACGGGAACTTTTGTTATTGGGAAACCCTATATAACAGGGCTGCACCGACCAAGTACTATATATAAGTATAATATGCAAAAATGCATCCATGCTTGAATCAACAAAACTCCCATACATCTCAAAAACTTCGCTCGTCTGTAATGAATTGTGCATTTAGGCCTCTTTGATCAGTTTATTAAATTTTCGTATTTTGCAATAATTGTTGCATTCGATACATTCATTAACCGATCAGTGGTAATCGACGGTTTTTTTTTTAGAGAAAAATAAAAAATTTGCTCTGTCTGGACAGCGGCAACTGCGCTGCGGTTGTTTTAAGGTTGCCTGATTCTGTTTTTTTTTATCGTGGTCGGCGGTCAGTGAAGTGAGATATTTAAATGAAACTGTATTTAAGCTATCATGATTCAATAATCGGGTTTGCGGAGTAAATAACTAAAAAAACAGCAGGGTCGGAGTAAGTCATCACAGACTGACAAGAATGTTCTATTTTGCAGTTTATAACAATTAATCTAACAATTTTAATATGTCTAGAAAGTTTTGTCGGATATATATTGGTTGGCCAAACCTCTGTCGTAGTTCTATAACTCCTACTATGCAAATCTTAACGATTTATTTGATGTATACCTGTCAATGGTGGCCAATACCAAATATCCCAAAATTATTTTCTTGTGTACAATAGTAAATTAGGCAAATCACTTAATTTTTTTTAAATGGAATGACCCAACTTTTTTTACAATTTTAGGTACTCTATGGTCACTAGTACATACCCACAAAATATTGTTTCTAACATCCCACCCCTTTCGCAGAAAAAAAAATTACCAAAAAATATTACATTTTCAGACGCCTATTAAAATATGCAGGGCTCTCTCGAATTTGATGTTAGAATTTAAAAAACTACGATTGTATAAAGCCAATAGACTAAAGATTTTTTTGGAACAAGTTTGAAATTTTTATTTTGTACACAAATTAATTTCACTTTCCAAAAATTTCGAGGGAATTTTTTTAAAATTTTTCAAATGTATTACCCTGTATTTCTATTCATCAACTGAAGAAGAATTTCATACCCTTCCACTTCCCTATGTACTTTCCTATACCTATCTGTCGCCGTTATAAAATAAATTCAAAAGGAAGAAAATTACGATAATAAAGTTTATTTGAAATTTATCCTAAAACATAAATTTACATTTTATAAAAGATGCTCAAAATGTCTGCCATTTTCTCTAATGCATACATTTATTCGTTGGGCGAATGATCGAGAAACGTTTCTAAGCATATCAGGTGTAATGGAATGGAAAGCTTGCACTATCCTTTCTTTCATATTTTCAGGTGTTGTAGGTGGCGTAAGATAGACTAGATTTTTAACCCCACAAAAAATAATCGGGTTTTGTTAAGTCAGGTGATCGAGCTGGCCATTTTTTTGGACCATTTCTACCAATCCATCTATTTGGAAACTTTTCATCTAATTCATCTGCCACTTCGCGTAAAAAATGCGCTGCTGCCCCATCATGTTGGTACCACATTGTTAGTCTTACAGCAAGGGAAATTTTTTCAAGTAAAGTAGGAAGATGATTCGCTAAAAAATCTAAATACATCAGACCATTTAAGTTGCCTTCAAAAAAATACGGCCCAATAACATTATCCCCAATTATACCTCCCCAAACATTTACACTCCATCTTTCTTGGCTATGTGTTCTGATGATGTTAGGATTTTCCGTGGAATAATAGTGGAAATTATGTCTATTAACGAATCCGTTCTTGTGGAATGTAGGTTCATCAGAAAACAGCACTCTATCAAAAAAAAAATTGATTTTGTTGCAGTTTAGTTTGTGCCCAGTTACAAAACACCATTCTATTATCAAAATCGGTGTCTTTCAGCTCTTGATGCAATTGTATTTTATAAGGATGATATTGATGCTGTTTTAAAATCCTTCTAACGGATATTCTACTTATACCTACTACTTCGGCAATCTTTTTTTGACTTACATGAGGATCTTCTATCGCTGTCAAAATTACAGATAATTGGTTATCATTATCAGTAGCACGTTTGTCAATTTTTGGTTTTTTATAAGCAACATTTCCTGTTTCGGTAAATCTGTCATGTAACTTTTCAAAACTTTTTTGATCAGGGATGCGTCTATCGGGATATCGTTGATGATAAATTCTTTTTGCCAATAAACAATTTCTGTCGGATTCTCCCAAAACATAGACCATGTCAATTAATTCGTTTTTCGTAAAATTCATTATTAATAGAAGAATTATCGCGATCAGTAAAAATAACTTGACACTTCATTAATAAATAATCTGACATTAAGACCCAGCCTACTTGATTGAATGTTCACTTTCAATAAAACCACTGGTAGAAATTGGATTTTTGATAGATCAATGTCTTTTTGGAATTTACTTTTAAACGACGACAGATAGGTATAGGAAAGTACATGGGGAAGTCGAAGGGTACAAAATTCTCGTTTCATCGATGAATAGTAATACAGGGTATTCTATTTGAAAAATTTGAAAAAATGTCCTAGAAATTTTTGGAAATTGAAATTAATTTGTGACCACCCTGTACAAAATAAAAAATTAAAACTTGGTCTAAAAAAATCTTTGGTCTATTGGCTTTATACATTTGTAGTTTTTTAAATTCTAACGTCAAATTCGAGAGAGCACTGCATATTTTAATAGGTGTCTGAAAATGTAATATTTTTTGGTATTTCTTCTTTTTCTGCAAAAGGGGTAGGATGTTAGAAACAATATTTTGTGGGTATGCACTAGCGACCATAGAGTACCTAAAATTGGAAAAAAAGTTGGGACCTTCCATTTAAAAAAAATAAGTGATTTGCCTAATTTACTATTGGGCCACCCTGTACACAAGAAAATAATGTTTAGAAATTTGGAAGAACGTACAAGCTGCCTGTTTAGAATACATCAAGAAGTTTAGTTCAACCACCGAAAGAAGTTAACGAGATTTCACTTTACCTTTGAAAATTTAACAAGAAGGCCTCTACAGTCACTCCTTAAATGTTACCTCTGATTCAACAGATAAGTTATTAATAAATCATTTAAATTTGAATAATTAAGTCTCTGTGAATTAGAATTTGTCGCTACCTTATTTAATTATAATATCATTATGGTTAGTAATTTTCTATATATTTTCATCACTAATCGCTTGTCAAGTTTAGAAAGTTTAAATATAGTGGCCTCCAACATTCTTTTTCAAAGTAATACGAGTTGTTTAATAACCTGACCCACTCCCCAAAATCATAGAGCTTAAAACGCTATAAAAATAGATAAAATAATAAGATCATATTACAACTTTCAGCGATGTTGCATTAAGGGAACGTAATAACATTACTATACAACGTAAATGCAACGTTCATGAGAAATTGTTGAGGGAAATCAAAAGCTCGCATAACTTCTATTTGTTATTTACCTAGTTAACCTACCTGTTATGTTAACACAACGTAATAAAGTAATTTGCTAAAAAGAACAAGAACTGTTTATGTCAATTGTCACTTGCCAATTTTTCTTGTCATATGTCATGTTTTTTTTTTAATTTGCAGAATTTCTTTTATAATTATTATTAAAAACATTTGAGTAGAAGTGGTAAGGATCCTCTATAAAATAGAAAACTATTTTCTGAACCATTTTCTTCGTTTTAAATTACAATTGCCGCGTTTGAGAACCCACATCGGAAGCATTTTTTATATCTCGAGCGTTTTTTTATCCACATCGGACACATCTGTCCCATTTTACATATACTGAATCACTTGATCAAAGATTTACTACATCTCAGATGCATCCGATGTGGATTCTCAAACGCGGCAATAGCCTGTTGTAAATTTTATCAAAATGTCCGGGAATATTTGGATCATATTTTCGTAGTTTTCGACAGAATGATCTGGAGCTGGTTTATAAAATTATAAAAATGTCCGGAAATATCTGATAACTTTGTTAGAAGCTAGATAGAAGGGCTTGGTTTATGAAATTATAAAATGAGGACCTCTAAATACTTGAAATACCTTCTGAAAGAGATATACAAAACTAATTTGCCACGTTATACTGGCCTATTTAGGGATGTAAGTGGTGGCAGTAATTCCTTTTTCCCTAGCTGGCTCTTAAAATTTAATGATTCGGAGAGTGAAGGGATTAATAAAAGTATATCTAACTGTAATTTGATATATCTCTTTTAGCTTATGCACAATTTACCCTGTGGTTTATAATCCCCTACAAATGGTTATTAAAGCTGTTAATGTGTTGATGGTATTAATGATACGATACAATTTATCTTATGGTCCCCCTTTTAGTACTAGAAGGTGCACAGGTGAGTTTACATATTTAATTTTTCAAGTTTATCTGCTATAGTTTATATTTATTTTAGGAATTAATCAAAACGAGCCACTACTTTAAAATCTGGAGAAATACTTGTGGCTGAGAAGTTATAAATCTTACTGCAATCAAACTGGTGATCGTTCAGGATGCGGTAATAACTGATGATGGCTTCTGGAGGCGCCAAAGCCTCAGCAAGGGGCTGCAAGTGAATCATAGCTATATAAATTGAGATTCCTATGCATGTCGCTAACATATGTGTTTTAGGTAATATTTCAGTTCAACAAAAGACCCACTAAGTTATTAGATACATAATTATTCATTAGATAATTACAGTCAATGATAAATAAAGGCCTAAAATAAAATATATAACACTATTGGTATGTGATTTTAGGGGAGCATGGAGAGGTTGAACTTATCACAGATTTAGGGGCCCTTCTTTTACAAGAAACAAAATCCACAATATGTGATTCCACTTTACTAAGGATGTAACAAATTTCTGGGTAATAATATACTTAATCGAACTAAAATAGCTATTTATGTACCAAGGGCATAATAAGGATGATTATGCCCGGAGGATAACAGATCCAGCCCGAGGGCCTTTGGCCCGAGGGATAGAATGGATGTTATCCGATGGGCATAATCATCTATTTACGCCCGTGGTGCATACAAGATTTTATATTTCACTTCAATTTAAATTCGTTTTTAATTCAATATAATTGGATTCGGTCATTTCATAGCCCTCAGAAAGTCTAGATACCGCTTGGCGTATACTGTCAATACAAAAAAATGACCCCATTCAAGCTTGTCGCCATGTTAGGTAAATTTATGTTTTGGCTACACTGATTTTTAGTTTGTGTGTTCTGTAATACGTGAACACCGATAATCTGCACTTTGTTATTAGTTATAAGTGAGTGAGACGCACAACTTCTAATTTCAAATTAAGAACAAAACTTTGACAAACCTATTTGATTTTCCTAGATCTGTTCAGACAGGACCGGTTTTATAAAATTTCTCGTTCTTGAAATGTTATTTTTACATGGTTATATATTATTGGATAAGTGGTTTGTGTACATATTACGTGTGTCTTTTTATCCAACTGTTGCAGCAACGTTGGCATCGGTGCGGTATGTCAACTGTTATTTATTTCAACGGTCAACCAGAATCCAACACAAAACGTTCAAGGCCGCATCGGTGAAACAACGGTTGCAACAAACCGGTGGAAAAAAAGACACACGTATTGCTATGAGAATTATAGAGAAATTGAGTGAGATTTATGTAATATAATTCAAATTACAAGTAAACCATCTGTTTCTGTTTGGCAATATGGAGAAAATACCTACTTCAATGTCAAATGTACTATTTAAAAGAATGTGATTGTTAACCGGTCATTTATTTATATTATATTATGAAAATAAAAACTCGAATTTTTTAACTAGGGAAAGATATACTTACATCGGTAACAAGGTATTTTAGAAAAACTAATAGATTACTCCTATTCCTATAGTTTATTTGAAAATGAATAATAGCAAAATTATATAAAAATATGGACCTTTGCCATAAAAACTGTGCTACCAAGCATTTTCAAATAAACTATAATGATAATTTGATTTAATAGAGCGAGTATAAGATCTCACCTGTTAGATAAATTGGGGCATAGGGAAGAGATTATGAAGCAGGTAAGCAAAGTCATTGCAAAAGATAAATGTAGAAGTTATTTTAAAAATTTGATAAAAAAACTAGTGGAACAACAAATGGAGTTGTCGCTATCGGAGATCCAATCAGCAGAAATTAAAAAAAAACTTTGGGAATATTGGAAAAGGGCACAGCAATAGGCCCAAAACAATTCCTTAGTTTTTTAATAAATATAATCTTGTGAGATGCAAAAAATACTGCTAGAGTGGAGAAGCAGTATTGTTCTAATGTAGAAAACCCAGGGACATACAGTAGTGCACTAACCATAGGCGAATAGTCACTAAATTATACAAGAGTCCCATCTCAATTTTATTTTTAAATATTTTTGACAATACCTACTATTATTTGTTGCATTGAGTTTAATAAAACCACAGATTTCGAATGTATTGAAAGTTATTTAAAAAGTACCCCTATAAATATATAGAAAATGTGTATATGACTAACTGGTTTTATTAATCTTTTTTTGGGGTAGGTAAATATATTTTGAAAAATTTACAAACTTCTTTTGAATAAAAGACAAAATGTTTCTGTTTTTATTAACTGAACAATATTTTATACGAACATAATATATACCTATTTAAAAGAAAATATTACATTTTACAAGTATCGCATATTTATTTGAAATAACTTACTCAATAAGAAAGAATTAAATGAAACAAATTAATAAACAATAGATATGAAAAATTGCTTTAACAATTTAATCCTTAGATAAACTTATTCTTACATATTGCTTTAATCAATTTATTTACTATAAAAGTATATTTCCTATCATTTATTACATATAATAAAATAAAGCATAAAACATACAAACTATAATATGTACCTACTTAGAACGGAACTAATATTATTGTATCAAGGTAGTAATAGTGGACATTTTCCGAATAAAAAAAAGTAAAAAAGAAGTAACGGTCGACACGTTTTTCTGACTATTGGTCTTCATCAGTACGGTGCAGCCAAGTTCAAAGGTTCATGGAACTTGTGTTGGAAAAATTGTACAATAGGTCACTAACAAGGAGCCAATAACACATTTGCCGTTTCAGCTAGTATTCCCAAATTTTCTGGGCTTATACTAAAGTCACAAAATGATTCAATGGTCTTCCTATGGCTATCAGTTATTCTTTCCTAACATTTTTTTGTATGCTACAACAAAACATACAAATTATTTGATTTTGTAAATACACAAATATTTGTGAAAACTTACACATGAAGTGTTATTCCTTCCTTGTATATTCTACCGTTAGATGCATTGTTACATTCACGTACAAAACAAAAGAGATTTTGAAAATCCTGCAAAAATTTAACACCAAACCACAAATGTTTTTTATTAAAATAAAACACTAAACGACTAAACTAAAAAATAATGTTTTAAATAAAACCTTTACTAGAAAAACAAAATAAACAACACAACAGATAATAAAATCGATTATATACGTCGAATGCCGATCTTACGCTTATTACTAAACTTGCGCCGATTCTGTCTTGTCAGTAGTGCCAACTTAAAATTTATTGACATTTATTTATCATGGCGCCCATCATATGGGGGGTCAAAATGTTTTTACGATGCGGTATCTAGACCTTCTGAGGGCTATGGGTCATTTTTATAAAAAAGTGTAAACTATTTGACAAGTATTAACGCACAAAACAATTCCTGAAATAAAATCAACAAGTACACCTAACCATAGCAACGTAGCACGCTTTGATTAAATTTATATAAAACATAACAGAAAGTTTTGAAATAAACGTCAAATATTCAGTTTGCTTACATTTTGAAATTCGCAATAATAGAAAAATGAGAGTTTTTAGGATTGAAATTGTAGTTTTTATAAAATCAGGAAACCATTTTAATTAAAGTTTATTATTTATAAAAAGTCTTTCTTGATGATAAATAGTTTTTTGAAACAGTACAAACGGGGGCATAATAGCGGGCGAAATGAATTCATTATGCCCTCGTGTCTAAGATACATGTTTACATATCTCGAATCAGGCGCGAAATGAACCTGTTATTGTGAAGTGAAATATAAATACATTTTAAAAATATTGTATTTTAGATTTCCTTTGTACCTGAAAACATTCTAAGAATTTTAGAAGCAAAATAAATACTACAGACTTGTCTAAAGAAGAATAGGTATATGACATCTGAAGTTTTATAAAAAGTGCATCTACATGGTACGTCTATATTGAAAAAAAAAAACATCAGAATCAAGCAAGTGCCAAACTAGAAGAAAATTTGAGAAAAATCACAGACGATGCCCTCGAGCATACATCTTGCTAAAAAACATGAGTTGTTTTTTTATAAAATCTTCATACTAACTTGGAAATCCATAATTAAGCATAAAATTTGTGAAATTCTAAAAAAAAAATTAATGCACTAACATTAGAGGTTTTATTTAAAACAACAAAGTAAGACAAAATTATCTAAAAATAAGTGCAACGATTTAAACTTGAGTATATTTTTTTACTTTCTATATAATTTCCTTCAATAATAGTTAAACAAGTAGGTCAATTTCTTTTTTATTCAATATGTTGTGGAAAAGTAAATCATTTTATATAAAAATATAATTTATCCTCTTCTAATAAATTGTCATATACTTATGTTACATTATAGCATAAATAAAAATATTTCCAAGCCACATGTAGTTAGAATAAAATAATTTTTGTTCACCTTTGCATAAATAATAAACTAACAAAATAAAAATATATATCTATACAAAAAAAAAGTTAAAAGGTTTGATTTTAAAAAGATGATATATCTCTGCGAGTACAGGTAAGCAATCTGGAACCTCAGCTATCTCTTATGATATATAGGGACTATTTATAATGAGACCTAGGCAGAACTCTGGTCATAAGGAGTTCTAAATGAAGGGTTGCTGCAATGAATAACTAGGTTTAATATTGACATGTACCGTGAAAAGCATTTTTTTTTAACATGGGATGGTTGAGTTTCCCATTTTGGTACAATCACTATGCCTTCTGCTTGGTCTTTCTAATTTTAGTACTTATACAAGAAATGCATCAGCTATGTAACAATCGAGTTCTCGCACACTTTAGATAAAAAAACCCTTGCAGCATTTACCCATACAGTAATATAATCAATGAGCTTTGTGTAGCATTTTTGCGTATAAGCATAAGACATTTATTTGTCTATAATGCAGAATTTACATAGTACCTACATTCTGCTTCCAAAGTTTTTTGAAGTTCACAAAGTAGCATTTTTCGCGTGCAGTTAGCCGGGCTAGCATCTTATAAGTATAAGATCAGATTTAGCACATAAAGCAGCCTCCCTTGTGCATTTATTTGTTTATAATGCAGAATTTTCATATGAAATATTATCTTTTGTAGCCATTGTTTTGCGAAATTCACACATTAAGTAGAATTATTCGCGGTGCGGTTAGCTGAGCTAAGTATAAGATCAGAGTTAATACATAAAGTAGCCTTCTCTGTACATTTATTTTGCAATAATATGCCGAATATACACATTAAAATTTCCACATTAAGTAACATTTTCCGCGGTGCAGTTAGCCGAGTTTGCAGTTTATAAATATAAGATCAGAGTTAACACATAAAGTAGCCTTCTCTGTATATTTATTTGCCTTAAGTGCAGAATTTGCACATAAAATAGTATCTTCTGGAGCCAAAGTTTTACACATTATACATTAAGAGGCATTTTTCGAGTTGCAGTTAGCAAAATTTGCAGTTTATAAGTATGAGATCAGAGCTAATACTACATAAAGTAGCCTTCTCTGTAGATTTATTTCGCTTAAATGCAGAACTTACACATAAAATAGTATCTTCTTAACCAAAGTTTTACAACATTTACACATTAAGTAACATTTTTCGAGTTGCAGTTAGCCGAGTTTACAGTTTATGAGTATAAGAACAGAGTTAACACATAAAGTAGCCTTCTATGTACATTTATTTGACTTAAATGCAGAATTTACACTTAAAACAGTTTCTTCTCGACCAAAGTTTTACAAAATTTACACATTAAGTAGTATTTTTCGAGTTGCAGTTAGCCGAGTTTACAGTTTATGAGTACAAGAACAGAGTTAACACATTCTATGTACATTTATTTGACTTAAATGCAGAATTTACACTTAAAATAGTATCTTCTCGACCAAAGTTTTACAAAATTTACACATTTAGTAGCATTTTTCGCGTTGCACTTAGCTGGGCTTGCATAATGTATTAGATCAGAGTTAACACATGAAGTAGCCTCCTCTGTATAATTATTTATTATTTGCAGAATTTACACATAAAGTAGTATCTTCCGCCACAAAATGTTTGCGAAATTTGCACATAAAGTCGCATTTTTCGCGTTGCAGTTAGCTGGGCTTGCATAATGTATTAGATCAGAGTTAACACATAAAGTAGCCTCCTCTGTATAGTTATTTATTATTTGCAGAATTTACACATAAAGTAGTATCTTCCGCCACAAAATTTTTGCGAAATTTGCACATTAAGTCGCATTTTTCGCTCTGCATACGGCTTATATGAATGATGTATCTTCTGCATATTTATATGTCGTCTAAATTCGGAAATTTACAGTAAAGCAGTATCTTCTGCAAGCTAAAAATCAATTAAATTATGAAGAAAACCATTCTCAAACCTGTACAAGATCAGAGTTAACACATAAAGTAGCCTCCTCTGTACATGTCTTTGTCTATAATGCAGAATTTACACATAAAGTAGTATCTGCCCTCATCAAAGTTTTGCGAAATTTGCACATTAAGTAGCATTTTTCGTTTTGCAGACGGATTTTATGAATGACTGCACCGTTAACACATAAAGTAGTATCTTCTGCATATTTATTTGTCGTCTAAATGCAGAAATTTACACATAAAGTAGTATCTTCTGCAAGCTAAAAATCAGTTAAATAAAAAGAAAAACATTATTCTCCTACCTGTGCTCTGAATTCCTTCATTTCTTTTTCAATTTATCGTATTTCTAATACGATTTTCGATAGTTTTTACCCTTTTACACTTTTTTATAATCGCTCTAATGTGGTCAGTTTTACGATGTGAATCATGCGACACAACAATTGGTAATGAGTAATGTAGACAGAGCAGAGAGTGACATAAAATTTTAAATCTAAACACGTGGGTCAACGGCGTAACATAGGTATACTACATGGTTATTTTTATTTCCACTAACAAGGATGTGAAGCATAATTACCTTAACCTACGGTTCCCTGTTTTCCATGTAATGTCCCAACCAGTCCAGTGCACAACGTTTTCAAAAACGTAAAGGAAAAAAGAAAAATATGGTAGGAATATACCTAAGTATGTAAACAGGAGTTAAACAATGAGTATCTTTTAATAAAAAATATATATTAACAAAAAAACTATTTCAGTGCTATAATAACAACTTAAATCATACAAGTTCGCCTAACATAGACCATAAAGCTCTTGCTTCCATGGCTTCTCTTCTGACTAACCGTTTTTTGTCGTCCACACACTCGGCAAGCTTTTTCAGCACTCCGGATTTGTGCTGGAATAAAACTGAATCGGGATAGACGGTGACGAATAAAGTCAGGCATTTAAGGCATTCTATTCGTACGTCCTAAAATTATAGATAACAATTAGTTCATACATTTTTATTGGCATATTGTCGATTAAAATTGAGGAATTTTACGCCAAAATTTGGATTACTAACTGATAAAAATGAAAACTTATTTTACCGGGTCCCTACATGTGCCCAGGCCCCTACATATGTCCAGGCCCCTACATGTTCCCGGACCCCGGGAATTTGTTCCGGCTACCCCCCCCCTCTCGTCGGCCCTGCAGTAATCTCATGTAGCTGTAGAAATTAACACCAATAAAAAATATAACGCCACCCACCTTTTTAGATTTAGCAAAGGCTTTTGACACAGTTTCACACCAAAAAATTCTCGACGTACTTGAAAAAAACTGGATAAGAGGCACTACGTGGAAAATCTTTGAAAGCTATCTGACTCGGAAAGAACAAGTTAAAATAAGAGAAAGTCTTAGGGGGCGTCCATTAATTACGTGAGGTGTTCAAGGGGGGGAGGGGATAAAACTAAATATTTCTAAATCTCACTTGGGGGGGAGGGGGGGTTTTCGTAAATCTCACGTAATTTTTTTTTCTAGTAGAAAACGGTGTAAAATTGCGTGAAAGTAAAGTTAAATTATAGTAAAAGTATTTCTAGAATAAAATATGGAAAAATCTTATATTTATATTTATTTATTTTTTATTAATTTCCATTTAAGTATTTATCATTTAATTTTATTAATGTGATTTTAAATAATTGCAACACTCTCAAACACTAGTCTTTGCTAGTCTTAAATAAAAGTAATGGAACATATTGTTTTTGTTTTTTTTTTTAATAATCCAACATATTTACACCCAAAACACGAATTTTGAAAAATCTCACGCGAGATTAGGGAAGGGGGGGAGGGAGTTAAGGAAAATCTTACCAAATCTCGCCAGGGGGGGAGGGGGAGTCAAAAAATCCTCAAAAATACCTCACGTAATTAATGGACGCCCTCTTAGTAATCCTGAATATGTACAATTGGTATACCTCAAGGTGCGGTAGGGCCAATATTATTCAACTTAAACATCAAAGGCTTGACCGAGATCGACATACAAAAATACAAGCAATAAAAGGAATTGAACATGTAAAAAACTGGTTTAGACGTTTTTAAATTATTCTTAAATATCAAAAAAACCAACTATATAGCATTCTCTAAAACATTAGCTGATCGCCCTCATTTTATAGAAATAGTTACCGGTAATTTGGACTCCAAAATATAAGAAATAGAAACTTCTCGTCCTGCTAGAGTCACTAGGCTTCTTCCGCGTCACCAACTCAGACGGTTACAATTTGCAAGAGCCCATGCTGATTGGAATGAACAACAATGGGGAAAATTCTTTTTTACAGATGAAACAAGAAAACAATTATGGAAGCCAGATGGACGTGGTTGAGTATACAGAAGGTCTGGGGAACGATTCGCAGAATGTAATCT
>OV651818.1:11897211-11900202 GCA_927349885.1 Psylliodes chrysocephalus | reverse complement strand
AATTATTATCATAATAATCATTATTATCATTATTATCATTATTGATCATTATTATCTTTATTATCATTATTATCATTATTATCATTATTATCATTATTATCATTATTATCATTATATCATTATTATCTTATTATCATTAATATCATTATTATCATTATTATCATTATTATCATTATTACTATTATTATCATTATTATCATTATTATCATTATTATCATTATTATCATTATTATCATTATTATCATTATTTTATCATTATTATCATTATTATCATTATTATCATTATTATCATTATTATCATTATTATCATTATTATCATTATTATATTATTATCATTATTATCATTATTATCATTATTATCATTATTATCATTATTATCATTATTATCATTATTATCATTATTATCATTATTATCATTATTTCATTATTATCATTATTATCATTATTATCATTATTATCATTATTATCATTAATTATCATTATTATCATTATTATCATTATTATCATTATTATCATTATTATCATTATTATCATTATTATCATTATTATCATTATTATCATTATTATCATTATTATCATTATTATCATTATTATCATTATTATCATTATTATCATTATTATCATTATTATCATTATTATCATTATTATCATTCATTATCATTATTATCATTATTATCATTATTATCATTATTATCAATTTATTATCATTATTATCATTATTATCATTATTATCATTATTATCATTATTATCATTATTATCATTATTATCATTATTATCATTATTATCATTATTATCATTATTATCATTATTATCATTATTATCATTATTATCATTAATATCATTATTATCATTATTATCATTATTATCATTATTATTATCATTATTATCATTATTATCATTCATTATATCATTAATATCATTATTATCATTATTATCATTATTATCATTATTATCATTTATTATCATTATTATCATTATTATCATTATTATCATTATTATCATTATTATCATTATTATCATTATTATCATTATATCATTATTATCATTATTATCATTATTATCATTATTATCATTATTATCATTATTATCATTATTATCATTATTATCATTATTATCATTATTATCATTATTATCATTATTATCATTATTATCATTATTATCATTATTATCATTATTATCATTATTATCATTATTATCATTATTATCATTATTATCATTATTATCATTATTATCAATATTTATCATTATTATCATTATTATCATTATTATCATTATTATATATCATTATTATCATTATTATCATTATTATCATTATATTATCATTATTATCATTATTATCATTATTATCATTATTATCATTATTATCATTATTATCATTATTATCATTATTATCATTATTATCATTATTATCATTATTATCATTATTATCATTATTATCATTTATCATATATCATTATTATCATTATTATCATTTATTATCATTATTATCATTATTATCATTATTATCATTATTATCATTATTATCATTATTATCATTATTATCATTATTATCATTATTATCATTATTATCATTCATTATCATTATTATCATTATTATCATTATTATCATTATTATCATTATTATCATTATTATCTATCATTATTATCATTATTATTATTATTATCATTATTATCATTATTATCATTATTATCATTATTATCATTATTATCATTATTATCATTATTATCATTATTATCATTATTATCATTATTATCATTATTATCATTATTATCATTATTATCATTATTATCATTATTATCATTATTATCATTATTATCCATTATTATCATTATTATCATTATTATCATTATATCATTATTATATTATTATCATTAATATCATTATTATCATTATTATCATTATTATCATTATTAATCATTATATCATTATTATCATTATTATCATTATTACATTATTATCATTATTATCATTATTATCATTATTATCATTATTATCATTATTATCATTATTCATTATTATCATTATTATCATTATTATCATTTTAATATCATTATTATCATTATTATCATTATTATCATTATTATCATTATTATCATTATTATCATTATTATCATTATTATCATTATTATCATTATTATCATTATTATCTTATTATCATTATTATCATTATTATCATTATTATCATTATTATCATTATTATCATATTATCATTATTATCATTATTATCATTATTATCATTATTATTCATTATTATTATTATTATTATTATTATTATTATTATTATTATATTTATTATTATTATATTATTATTATTATTATTATTATTATTATTATTATTATTATTTATTATTATTATTATTATTATTATTATTATTATTATTATTATTATTATTATTATTATTATTATTATTATTATTATTATTATTATTATTATTATTATTATTATTATTATTATTATTATTATTATTATTATTATTATTATTATTATTATTATTATTATTATTATTATTATTATTATTATTATTATTATTATTATTATTATTATTATTATTATTATTATTATTATTATTATTATTATTATTATTATTATTATTATTATTATTATTATTATTATTATTATTATTATTATTATTATATTATTATTATTATTATTATTATTATTATTATTATTATTATTATTATTATTATTATTATTATTATTATTATTATTATTATTATTATTATTATTATTATTATTATTATTATTATTATTATTATTATTATTATTATTATTATTATTATTATTATTATTATTATTATTATTATTATTATTATTATTATTATTATTATTATTATTATTATTATTATTATTATTATTATTATTATTATTATTATTATTATTATTATTATATTATTATTATTATTATTATTATTATATTATTATTATTATTATTATTATTATTATTATTATTATTATTATTATTATTATTATTATTATATATTATTATAT